>ML342990.1:0-50958 GCA_005239505.1 Nicotiana paniculata | reverse complement strand
TATATATATATATATATATATATAATGTTAATTATATAAAAGAGTCAGCACTCGAGTCGCAGGTATGATTCGTGATCGAGGGGATTTTTATGTTAATTATATATAAGAGTCAGCACTCGAGTCGCAGGTATGATTCGCGATCGAGGGGAGCTTTATGTTAATTATATATGAGAGTCAGCACTCGAGTCGCAGGTATGATTCGCGATCGAGGGGAGCTTTATGTTAATTATATATGAGAGTCAGCACTCGAGTAGCAGGTACGATTCGCGATCGAGGGGAGCTTTATTTTAATTATATATAAGAGTCAGCACTCGAGTCCTAGGTATGATTTGCAATCGAGGGGATCTTTATGGTAACTATATATAAATATGTCAGCACCCGAGTCGTAGATATGATTCGCGAGCGGGGGAAGCTTTACGTCCATTCAGTGTCTAGATATTTCCTTATGACCCCGGCCGGTTGTCTTACCCTTGTGTGCGCTTGTTCTTGGTACTGTTTTCCATTGATATTGATTTGACCGATATTTGGGGGAAAGAGGAAAGAATACATTGTTCCTTGTTTTCATGCGTTTCCTGGTTTTCTGTATTTGATAGGTATCTGCTGCTTACTGTCTCACATGTCTATTGCATTCCGTTTATCCTGTTTTACATTATTACTGTTGGACCTTAGTGAGTGTCATGTCGACCTCTCGTCACTACCTCTTCGAGGTTAGGGGGGATACTCATTGGGTACATATATATTTATGTACTCATGTTGTACTTCTATACTTAATTGTACAGGTTCTGAGGCTGGTGTTTCTGGTTATCCGATCGGTGCTTGACTTATATTCTGGACCGGACTCCACGGTCAGCTGCACCCCCTGACGTTTCTCAGTTGTGCTATGGAGTTATCTTTTTTGTTTATTTTTGTCTATTCCTCTCAAACAGCAGTACAATTTTGTATCATCTTTCGTATATTCTACTAGTTCGCCTGTTGACTTGTGACGCTAGTTCCTGGCACGCACATAGTAGATTCTTATTTTGGGACTGTATATATATTGGATCACGATCATTTTGGTTGTACGTATTTAAATTGGTAAATGTTTCCGCTTTTATTTAAATGAGCTAAGTTTAAAACTTTGGGAAATATGTGGGATTGGTATGTTAATAAGGAAAATCTCACTAGTAAACAACTGTTGGCTTGCCTGACTCCGGTGTTGGGCTCCATCATGACCCGTGTAGGATTTTTGGGTCGTGACAACATGGTATTAGAGAACTAGGTTCACGTAAGTCTCACGAGTCACGGGAAAACCCAGTAGAGTCTTGCGTATCGGCACGGAGACGTCTGTACTTATCTTCAGGAGTCTACAGGGTGTTAGGAAACCTCTATTTGTTCTCATTCTATCGTGCAGTCGATGATTTACTAAATTCATTCTTCTATTCTCTCACAGATGGTGAGTACGCGTGCTTCTGATGTTCCAAACTCGGGAGGGGCCGCTACCCCCACTATCCGAGGCCGCAATAGAGGCCGGGGGAGGGCACCGGCCAGTGGTAGGGAACGAGGGCGTCCCAGAGCTATTTCGGTCCCGCCACTAGAGGACCCTATTATAGAGGAGCAGGATGAGGTGCCTCCAGCAGATCCTTCACCCGTATACTTTATGACAGCGCCAGGCTTCCAGGCAGTCATGGGCCGTCTGATGAGATTTATGGACACCATGTCCCAGGCTGGTTTATTTCCAGCAGATCCTGCCACTTCACAGGCGGGAGGGGGAGCCCAGACCCCTACTGCCCAGGCTGCAGGACCGACAGCAGCAATACATCACACCCCGGTACACTGGCCGTGGGTGGTATCCATCCTGTAGTAGCAGCACCGGAGTCCAGACCAGCTGCGGATGGCAACCAGCAGAAGATGTTAGACAGATGGACTCACTTGCGCCCTCCAGTCTTCGGGGGTGAGCGAGGTGAGGATGCCCAGGACTTCATTGATAGGTGCAGGTATAGACTGCACAACATGGGGATCCAAGCGTCCCATGGAGTGGACTTCACTACATTCCAGTTAGAGGGCAGAGCTCGTAGGTGGTGGCAGTCTTATATTCTCAGCAGGTCAGTAGATTCTCCTACTATCACTTGGGAGCAATTCACACAAATGTTCTTGGACAGATATATTCCACCCTCTGAGAGGGAAGAGCTGCGGGGTCAGTTTGAGCAGTTAGAGCGGGGGCATATGTCCGTGATAGATTATAAGGCCAGATTTTTAGAGTTGTCACGCCATACTCCTATGATGTTGCCCACCGACGCTGAGAGAGT
Source organism: Nicotiana paniculata (assembly GCA_005239505.1). Taxonomy (NCBI): domain Eukaryota; kingdom Viridiplantae; phylum Streptophyta; class Magnoliopsida; order Solanales; family Solanaceae; genus Nicotiana; species Nicotiana paniculata. The sequence continues at coordinate 48,673 of ML342990.1, read as the reverse complement.
GCGGAGGTTTGTAGAAGGGTTGCGTCCAGGTATTAGATCTACCATGGCTCAAGAGGTGGAGATGGGTACTCCTTATCAGCTCTTAGTGGAGATATCTCGCAGGGTCGAGGGTTATCAGATGAGGAGCAGGGAGCAGGGTTAGCAGGATAAGAGGGCTAGGTTCTCATGAGATTTCAGGGATGCCCCATCTAGGAGCAGAGGTCGCTTTGGGGGTGGTAAGCCCAACAGGCCTTCTTATTCAGCACCTCTGCCACCTCCCCGAGGTGTCCTAGTTAGGCCCCAGTTCAGTGCCATGCTAGAGTGCTCCTATCGTCCTCCAGCTATTCAGAGTTCTCCTAGTGGTTCCTCCAGTCGCCAGAGGTCCTCCAATTCCTATTTCAGTGTTATGCCTGAGGGTTCACATCGCCCTCCGGCCATTCAGGATTCTTTTTTTTCGGGACAGCAGGATATGTCACGTGTGAGATGTTTAGAGTGCGGGTATCTGGGCCATGTGAAGAGGGCTTTTCCTCGATTTCGGGGCAAGGCAGTAGAGCAGGGTTATCAGCCTATGAGTTCAACACCAGCAGTCCGGCCACCTAGAGGTGGAGGATAGGTCGGTAGGGGTCTTCCTAGAGGTGGAGGCCAGTCAGGGAGAGGTCAGGCAGCTCTTGTTCACTCCGGTGGGGCTCAGTCTTCAGGTGCTCCATCCAGGTTTTATGCTATTCCAGCCAGATCAGATGCAGTGGCCTTGGACGCCATGATCACAGGTATTATCTCAGTATGCGGTAGAGAGGCTTCAATATTGTTTGATCCAGGATCCACTTATTCATATGTTTCAACCCTATTTTCTCCTTTTCTTGATGTCTCTCGTGAGTCCTTGGGATCTCCTATATATGTGTCCACTCCTGTGGGTGACTCTGTGGTGGTAGACCGGGTGTATCGGTCTTGTGTGATCACCTTCTGTGTGTTCGAGACAAGAGCTGACCTTTTATTGCTCGACATGGTTGATTTTGAGGTTATTCTAGGCATGGATTGGCTATCTCCTTATCATGTCGTGCTTGATTGCCATGCCAAGATAGTTATTTTATCCATGCACGAGTCACCTAGGCTGGAGTGGAGGGGTTCTTCAGTTAGCACAGCCAGCCGGGTTATTTAATTCTTGAAGGCTCGACATATGGTCGAGAAGGGTTGTCTAGCCTATTTTGCTTACGTGTGGGACACCACCGCCGAGTCTCCGACGATTCATTAAGTGCCAGTGGTTCGAGAGTTTGCGGATGTTTTTCCTTCGGATCTTCCGGGCATGCCTCTGGACCGTGATATTGATTTCTACATTGATTTAGCTCCAGACACCCAGCCTATATCCATTACTCCGTATCGTATGGCTCCGAAGGAGTTAAAGGAGCAGCTTCAGGAGTTGTTAGCTAAGGGGTTCCTAAGACCGAGTGTGTCTCCGTGGGGTGATCCAGTTTTATTTGTGAGAAAGAAGGATGGGTCTATGCGGATGTGTATTGATTACTGTTAGTAGAACAAGGTTACCATCAAGAACAAGTATCCTTTGCCGCGCATCGATGATTTGTTTGACCAGTTGCAGGATGCTCGTGTGTTTTCTAAGATCGATTTGCGATCAGGGTATCATCAGTTGAGGATTTGGGCTTCAGATGTTCCGAAGACTACTTTTCGTACGAGATATGGCCATTATGAGTTCCTAGTGATGTCTTTTGGCTTGACTAATGCCCCAGCAGCATTCATGGACTTGATGAATAGGGTTTTTAGGCTGTATATTGATTCCTTCGTCATTTTCTTCATTGATGACATTTTGATTTACTCCCGTAGCCTGAGGGAGCACGAGCAGCATTTGAGAGTTGTGCTCCAGACTTTGCGAGAACAGAAGCTATATGCTAAGTTCTCCAAGTGTGATTTTTGGTTGGATTTCGTGGCATTTTTGGGGCATGTAGTATCCGGAGAGGGTATCAAGGTTGATCCTCAAGAGATCGAGGCAGTTCAAAGTTGGTCGCGTCCTACTTCAGCTACAGAGATCAGGAGCGTTTTGGGCCTAGCAGGTTATTATCGCCGATTTGTGGAGGGTTTATCTTCTATTGCAGATCCATTGAATATATTGACTCAGAAGAATGCCCCATTTCGATGGTCTGATGAGTGTGAGGCGATATTTCAAAAGCTCAAGATAGAATTGACCTCAGCACCAGTTCTAGTATTGCCTTCCGGTTCTGGGATGTACACAGTATATTGGGATGCTTCACGCGTTGGCTTGGCGTGTGTATTGATGCAGGAGGGGCGAGTTATTGCTTATGCTTCACGCCAGCTAAAGGTTCATGAGAAGAATTACCATGTGCACAATTTGGAGTTGGCGGCGATTTTTCACGCTCTTAAGATTTGGAGGCACTATTTTTATGGAGTGTCCTGTGAGTTTCATACAGACCACCGTAGCTTGCAACACTTGTTCAAACAGAAGGATCATAATTTGAGGCAGCGCAGATGGCTTGAGTTACTGAAAGATTATGATATCACCATTATTTATCACCCGGGCAAGGCAAATGTGGTGGCAGATGCTTTGAGCAGGAACGCTGAGAGTATGGGTAGTTTGGCTTATATTGCAGCAGAGGAGAGACCTCTAGCCTTGGACATTCAGTCCTTGTCCAATCGTCTAATGAGGTTAGACCTTTCAAAGCCTCGCCGAGTTTTAGCACATGTGGTGGCTCAGTCTCCATTATTGGGAGATATTAAGGCCCGACAGTTCTATGATCCGTGCTTAGTAGAGCTTCGGGAGACAGTGGTTCATGGTAGGTCCAAGGAGGATACTATTGGCGAAGATGGTGTTCTGAGACTTCAGGGCCGCTTATGTGTTCCTAATATTGATGACCTGAGGGACAGGATTCTAGAGGAGGCACACAGTTCTCGGTATTCTATTCATCTTGGTGCTACGAAGATGTATCGTGACTTGAAGCAGCATTTCTGGTGGAGGCGGATGAAGAAGGACATTGAAGGGTATGTGACTAGGTGTCTTAATTGCCAGCAGGTGAAGTATGAGCACCAGAGGCTAGGAGGCCTACTTCAGTAGATGCACATTCCTAAGTGGAAGTGGGAGCGCATCGCTATGGACTTCGTTGTTGGATTGCCTCGGAATTTGCAGAAGGTGGACGCGGTTTGGGTCATTGTGGATAGATTGACCAAATCGGTGCATTTCATTCCAGCAGCTATTATATATACATCTGAGAGGTTGGCCCAGATCTACATTCGGGAGATAGTCCGATTGCATGGTGTGCCGGTATCCATTATATCAGATCGAGGTCCTCAGTTTACCTCACACTTCTGGAGAGCATTGCATAGTGAGATGGGCACCTAGATAGACCTCAGCATAGTATTTCACCCTCAGACTGATGGTCAGTCGGAGCGTACAGTTCAGATATTAGCAGACATGCTCAGGGCATGTGTGATTGACTTTGGAGGTCAGTGGGACCAACTTTTGCCTTTGGCCGAGTATGCTTAAAATAATAGTTATTAGTCCAGCATTGATATGGCACCATTTGAGGCTTTGTATGGTCGGCGATGTCGTTTTCCTATCGGGTGGTTTGAGCCTAGCGAGGCTAAGTTATATGGCACCGATCTGGTGAGGGATGCCTTGGAGAAAATGAAGTTGATTCAGGAGAGGCTCCGTAGAGCACAGTCCAGACAGAAGAGTTACGCGGATCAGAGGGCACGTGATGTATCATTTATGGTGGGAGATAGGGTCCTGTTGAAAGTCTCACCTATGAAGGGTATTATGAGGTTTGGGAAGAAGGGAAAGCTGAGCCTGAGGTTCATATGTCCATTCGAGGTGTTGAGGCGAGTTGGGGAGGTTGCTTATGAGCTGGCCTTGCCTCCCAGTTTATCAGGAGTTCACCCAGTTTTTCATGTATCTATGCTCCGTAGGTACCACGCGGACTTCTCTCATGTGGTTGATTTCAGCACTATTCAGTTGGATGGGAGGTTTGGCTACGAGGAGGAGCCAGTTGCTATTATTGATAGGCAGGACCTCCAGTTGAGGTCCAAGAGAGTTTCTACCATGAAAGTCTAGTGGAAGGGTCATCCAGTTGAGGAGGCGACCTGGCAGTTCAAGGACGACATGCGAAACAGATATCCACACATATTCAGTAGTTCAGGTATGATTCTAGACCCGTTCGAGGACGAACATTTGTTTAAGTGGTGGAGAATGTAACAACCCGACCGGTTGTTTTGTGGTATCGGACCCCGTTCCCCTAAATGAAACTTCCCATAGCAGCTTTTTATGATTTATGACTTGCGGGGAGTGGTGGTCCGGTATTCGGAGGTTTTAGAGTGCTATAGGAACAATTGGTTCCTTAAGGTTGGCCTTTAAAGCCAAGTTTGACTTCGGTCAATATTTTGGGTAAACAACCTTGGAATCGAGTTTCGTCGGTTCCGGTAGCTTTGTGTGATGATTTTGGACATGGGCGTATGTTCGGAATGGGTTTCTGATGACCTGAGGGCATTTCGGCGCCCAATATTGAAATAAGAAGTTCCTTAAGATCCTGTTTTGGTTTGGGATGTGTTTTGGTGTTATCGAGGTCCGAATGGAATTCCGAGGCCAGGAATAGTTCTGTTATGTTAATTATGACTTACCTGCAAAATTTGCTGTCATTTCGAGTTGTATAGGTCGATTCGCCGCGTTGTTAGAGAAGTCTAGAAAACTTAAAGTTCCTAAGTTTGGTTCTTGGGGTTTGGAGGTGTGATTTAAGTTTTAGCATTGTTTTGGGTGTTCCTAAGGCTCGAGCGAGTACGTATTATGATTTGGGACTCGTTGGTATATTTGGACTAGGGCTTGGTGGGCCCAGGTGCCTCCCGGGCACCTAACGGGGCTAAAAACAAGTTAAATAGCTGCTGGTGCACCTGTTATGGTGTGACCGCAGGTGCGGTTGCCCAGTCGCAGGTGTGGGCTGCTCCTGCGGTCCCCAGCATCACAGGTGCGACCCCCAATGGTCTGGCCAATTCTCGCAGGTGCGGACAAAGTTTCGCAGGTGCGGGCCCAGGCTCCCCAGTCCATTTCCGCAAGTGCGAGATTTTGCTCGCAGGTGCAAGACCGCAGGTGCGGTCCTCGAGCCGCAGGTGCGAAAACACTGTCCAGAGAGTGTGTTTTAATACACGATTCTTAACACATTTTTTCCATTTCTTTTTCTTCCTTGGGGCGATTTCCACCATTGTTGAGGGGCTAACGACCTGGTCATCTAAGGTAAGTAAAGTCTACTCTAATATTAGCTTCATGCATGGATTTCTAGCTTAATTAACTACCTAATTTAGTGAAAAATCAATAATTGGGTAGTAACCTAGAGCTTGCGATAATTTGAGGGTTTACCCATGGATTTGCTATAAAATCAAGTAAGAATCGTATATTAATGATCCTTAGTCTTTGGGTGAGTGTTCCCTTCGAGAATTATTGGAATTCGAGTGTGCGGGCCCGCGGTTGCATTTTGGGAATTCTTCAAGAATGTTGAATTATTGAATAAATAGGATAATTTCCCTACCTTGAGCATGCATTGATGTCATTGTACCGTATTTGGCTAGTTGCGAGTTCTCGGATGTAGAGTTCGGAGATTCGGGTGTATCCTTGGTTCGAGGGGTAGATTCGACACGAGGTGAGTCTCCTTTCTAACCTTGTAAGAGGTAATTGTCCCCATAAGTATATATATGTTGTGTATAATTGTTTTGGGGGCTACGTGCGTACAACATGACGAGATTCCGTACGTAGCGACTATTATATCATATCGGGTAGCTTTAGGACTCACGAGCATGCCATTACGTGTCTTATGTGTATCTTTATCCAAACTTTGAGTTGTTTATCATATTTGAACCAGTATGCTTATTATCTTTGAATTAATATGCAAATTGTGTGTGTGTGTGTGTTAATTATATAAAAGATTCAGCACTCGAGTCGCAGGTATGATTCGCGATCGAGGGGAGCTTTATGTTAATTATATATTAGAGTCAGCACTCTAGTCGCAGGTATGATTCGCGATCGAGGGGAGATTTATGTTAATTATATATGAGAGTCAGCACTCGAGTCGCAGGTATGATTCGCAATCGAAGGGAGCTTTATGTTAATTATATATGAGAGTCAGCACTCGAGTCTCAGGTATGATTCGCGATCGAGGGGAGATTTATGTTAATTATATATAAGAGTCAGCACTCGAGTCGCAGGTATGATTCGCGATCGAGGAGAGCTTTATGGTAATTATATATAAATGTGTCAGCACCCGAGTCGCATGTATGATTCGCGAGCGGGGGAAGCTTTACGCCCATTCAGTGTCTAGATATTTCCTTATGACCCCGGCCGGTTGTCTTACCCTTATGTGTGCTTGGGATATTGGGTATTGTTTTCCATTGATATTTATTTGACCAATATATGGGGGAAAGTTGAAAGTGTACATTGTTGCTTGTTTTCAGTAGTTTCTTGGTTTGTATTTGATAGGTATCTGCTCCTTACTGTCTCACATGTCTACTGCATACCGTTTATCCTGTTTTACATTATTAATGTTGGACCTTAGTGAGTGTCATGTCGACCTCTCGTTACTACCTCTTCGAGGTTAGACGGGATACTCACTGGGTACATATATATTTATGGACTCATGCTGCACTTCTGTACTTAATTGTACAGGTTCTGAGGCTGGTGTTTTTGGTTATCCGACCGGAGCTTGACTTATCTTCTGGACCGGACTCCACGGTGAGCTGCACCCCCCTGACTTTTCTCAGTTGTGCTATGGAGTTATCTTTTTTTATTATTTATTTCTATTCCTCTCAAACAACAGTACAGGTTTGTATCATCTTTCGTATTCTACTAGTTCGCCTGTTGACTTGTGACACTAGTTCCTGGCACGCACATAGTAGATTCTTATTTTGGGACTGTATATATATTGGATCACGATCATTTTGGCTGATGTATTTAAATTGGTAAATATCTCCGCTTTTATTTAAATGAGCTAAGTTTAAAACTTTGGGAAATATGTGGGATTGGTATGTTAATAAGGAAAATCTCACTAGTAAACAATTGTTGGTTTGCCTGACTCCGGTGTTGGGCGCCATCAGGACCTGTGTGGGATTTTTGGGTCGTGACATTATGATTCAGAATCAATGCCAATACTTCCCCAAGAGATAATATATTAAATACTCCTAATTCGACCTTTGAAAACCTTGTTGAAGATGCGGTGTGTAACTCATTTTGGTTGAAAGATATGATTAATAAATGCCTCTCTAAAGTCACAATTGAAAAGTCTTAAGACAATTATGTGACGGGTGAAGCTTCAGCAAGAAACTCGCATGAATGTATAGCATAATAGGAATGGGAGATGTAATTTTAAGCGAACATGGTCCAATATTTCTCAAGAATATCATACGGATTTTTCCCTACTTCGATCTACCGTTACTTGTTTTGCCGCAATTGACATGTGTTAGAAGAATTTTCAAGAGAATCGGCTTAGGTGTGTTAAGGCTAAAACTTTCCTTCATTTTGGAATGATCTCATAATTACATATGTTTGATAACGAGGCATAAATAGAAGTTCATACTCCCGAATTTATATTCATTAGACTAGTCTCCTAAGTTACAATATTCTCCATTATCGGGAATTCATATTCAATTAAGTATTGTGTTCTTCCAGTCAAGAGATCAGAGAGTCTATATATATAGTATTACAACATTTTCACTACCATCGAGTTATAATCGATGGGCGGGCCCCTATTGGGCAACCTCTGATCAGATGGTAAGTTATATACCGAGCCTACAGTGGTCGAGCGCCTATAAGCGAGCCCAGAATGGACGAGATACATAGCCTAGTATGGTTGAGCGCCTATGAGCGAGCCTACTACGACAGAGCAGTTACATATACCAATCCTTATAAGTTCGGACAGCTATTTCACTTACTATATTGAGAGAGTTGAGTCAGTATCAGCAGGTAAGCATATCTTCATATTATCTTTGACTCCCAGTTACTTTCAGTTATCATATTATCAGTTCAGTTTCAGCTTTTAGTTATTATGTTGCCTTACATACTCGGTACATTATTTCATATTGATGTCCCTTTTTCTAGGGAAGCTGCATTTCATGCGTGCAGGTTCAGACAGACAGACGGGTAGACTTCCTCATTAGGTGTTTTCCGAGTTCAGCTTTATCGATAAGCTCCACGTCCTCCGAAGTTGTCGGGTCTAAAGTTTTATGTACATCTTATGTTTATATGTATATATATGTTATGCATAGGTCGGGGGTCTGTTCCGATCACAGTACATCCATCAGTAGAGGCTTGTAGAAATATCCTGTCAGTTAGTGCACTATGTTGGGATTGTAGGCCTTATATGTATATTTTGTGGGTTGTCAGCTGAAGTAGTTATGACGGCCTTGTCGACCCAGCTTTATATTGATATTTAGTCAATATTCACAATTGTCTTGCAATGTGTCCCATGGCCAAAGTATGCCATTATATGTTCAGACTTCCTTAGTCGCAAGTTGGTACGCAAGGATAGGTGAGGCACCGGGCGCCGGTCTCGTCCCCCCCCCCCAAGTTCGGGGCATGAAAAAGTGGTATCAGAGCAGTTATGTCCTAGGGAATCTACAAGTCGTGTCTAGTAGAGTCTTTTTTATGGGTGTGTCGTGTACCACACTAATAAATAGGAGGCTACAGGGCATTTAGGACTGTCATTCTTTCTTCTTACTCTAGATCATGTGGTAGAACTCAGTTGTAAGAAATCAATTTCCTAAACTCTGTCTTATTCATAATACGACAATGCCTACATCCAGAAAGACGATTGGTAAAAGATTGCATGTGACTATGGAAGAGTTGAGTTAGAGGAACTCGATTCTGCATGATGCTTATGATGAGTAAATGTGAGGTCTTTAGCAGATCATGTATGTACTAAAAGGTGTAAGCTTCTTGATAAGAAGCCTTAAGGCATGAATATCTATCCATCCATGTGGTAAAAAGCAACGAGAGAATCAAAAGTTACATGTTTCAACAAGTACAAGAAGCAAGGTGAAAAAGGGTACGAGGTACCCAGTTAGTAAGGATGAACGTTATCTAAAATTCGGGAAGAGAGATATAAGCATTTTGAGTTACCTTCAACAGTAACAAATGTATGTATAATCGTCCACGCCCATCTCAGTGATGCCCTATGGGAGAAAACGGATATGGTTTAAGAGAAGGACAGGATATCAGGATCCGGCTGGGGTTAGAGTAACCCAAAATGATGGATGGATTGTTTGAGTTAGTTGACATTTCCGAAGGATATTACAAAGGTTCTAATAGACCTCTTTGTGAAACACCCAGATGGTTCACTCTAGAACATTACAATTAGATGTGAATACTAGCATGATCAAGAAAATTCAGAAGATAGGCACTGAAATCCTAGAAAGGATAAGTACTACCTTAGTGTGACTTCCGTCCCTAGTAGAGCGAAAACGTTGAGCAAACCGAAGAGCCATTGAATGAAGCAAGGAGAGATAAAAGCAAAAGAATGTCTTGTTGAAGTTTTCAAAAGAAAGGGATAGGCTGAAATATTAGCAGGGAGATAAGAAGAGAGATAAGGAAGCATTATGAGTAAGATGTGATACATGGATGACAACGGTAGATAAAAAAGATGACAGTATTACAGAGTCTATAGTCAAGTGAAGGAAAATACGAGAGGTGGCAGGCCTTGAGGCAACAAGAGAATATAGGTCATAAAGTCACATCTTCATTTCAAGAAATAAGTTCGCAACTTTAACACAATTACCAAAAGGAAAGGTTAGACCCCCAGAGTAATAGAAACCAGTATGGATTGGTGAACAAGACAAGCTAAACATAAATTAGGGACGGGGTGATTTGATAATAGTCGGCATCATGAGAATTTCATATTTCATTCCGGCAATAATAGAATGGATAACAAAAGAAGATTCATGAAAAATTTAGAGAATGGTCACTCAGGTAGACGCTTCCCTAAACAAGCAATGTGAGCAACGTTAAGCTTAAGGAGCTGTGTGTGCCAGTTACACTAGGTGTCACCCTCGTGAATAAGGAATTTCGTTATCCTTGGTACAGAAGAATTTCTGCAAGGCGAGTAAGGGTCATTGATGTTATGAAAAGACACCAAGGATTAAGAGGTAAAAAATCTATAGGAAGATCGTCGTATCACTAAATCTTAGTACTCCCCTAAAGGGGGGGGGGATAGAGAGTGATGTGGCATTAAGTCAGAATTAAATTGTTCTAGTAACTATGGAATGGTAAAGGAAGAATACGATAAAAATGAGAAAAGGACAAGATTAAATTTATTCAAATCCTATAGGTATGCTACGATTCCTGAACATTATGTAAACACGACGTCAAGGAGAGGAAATATGGGTTCCTGCTCGAGATGTTATTGATAGATAAAGAGCCAGTGCAAGATGTAAGTTAAGATAAGAAAAATAACCCAAGAAAAATTTTCCAAAATATTCATATGAGAAGGGGCCAACGAGTAATTAGTAGTTGATTCAGGATGGGCCTATTTATGGCTAGACAAGAGGATACAGAGAAATCAACAGATTGTGCAAGATAAACATAGTGAAGCCCAACATGGGAATCCAGTCTCGCAGATATGACATAGTGATCCTTGAGAAATATTCTGATAAGAGTTGGGATAGTTAAAGGTACTGTATGAATGTTACAGAAAATAAAAGAGAGTCTCAGTAGGAAGCCAATCAAAACTTCAGTTCAGAAGCAACTATACGAGCACAAGGGCGTGGAGATAAGTAACTACGAACAATTATAGGAGAGGAAGGACATCAAAAAAAAATTCCGTTGAGTATACGATGTAATAAGCTCGCAGATTTACAAGAGTCAGAGGGTCTTCCCTAAGTACTACAATGAAAGACTAGCTGAGGAAATAAGGAAGAAGGCTTCAACCTAAGCTCGGTGACCTAAAGAGGAAATGATATTGTAACAACAATCTCACAACAACATTGTATGCACTCCATCAAAAAGTGACACCTATTGTGGCAAATGAACAGGAAGAAGAAAAAAATATATCAAAATCAAAAGGTGATATTCAAGATCATATGGGTTGTATGGATATTCCATAGCGTCCATGAAGGGCTAAAATAATAACTAATATCACGAGACGTAGATTGGAAGATAACTTAAACCTACATAAAGGTAGATGAGAGAGAAGAGGAAACTAAAGAGTTACATCAACTAAGTAAATCAGGAATTTAATTATTGGGCCCAGAAACTTATGGACATCATGATTGAGAACATTGCAGAATCACTCTTAATATCAGAGGTACAAGAGAGACTACTACAAAAATCCCATCAAGATACATTGAATCGACGACCTATACTTCAATGAATATTCACTTTAGATTGCTTAGTCCATCTCATTATTAATTCATTGTTAAAACAATTTGAACATAAGAATTTTTGTCAATAATTATAATTCTTGTTGTATAGGTTTACGACGTGTAATAAAATTAACTTAAATAAAAAAAGGCGAAATGATTTCTCTTTCAGTTGATTTTATTCAACGATTGACCAAAATATTAATAATTAATAAATAAATTATTCATTTTTATTAATAAATTGAATAACAATACAGTAGCCATATTTTATAACGGCTCTACGATAAAGTCAGTTAGAAAGTACCAGCCTTATAAGAAGTCAATATGAAGCTCTCACTGGATCGTGTATGCACAAAGGTACAAGTGTTATAATAAGAGATTCAAGTTGTGGATGTGAATTATATCTATGTGCAAGATAGGTCATGAAAGAGATAGAAGATATGATGCCAGATTTTAAGGTAAAGGTAAAAAATATGCAAAATGCTCAAATGCAGAAGGTTGTGAACAGTTCATACTTTTTTACAAAAGGCTAGAAGTGCGGGGATTCAGTATCCAGGAATGATAGCGGCATCATCAGTGGAATGTCTTCCAGCATATGGTTTCTAGGTACCGAGAGATCTAGCCAAGAGAGTAAATAAGAGTTAGAGACGATGTGCTGTCTCTCTTGATGTTCCACAAAAACATAAGGAAATCTATGGTGCAAGCAAGTTGAAGGGAGGATGCAAGCAGTATAAATAGATATGTATACGTCACAAGTTAAAGTATAGTAAACGACAAAGCTTTATGATAGGAATAAGGATAAGAAAGGGCGAGTGAGAAGGTGACGAGAAATGGATAAGCCCTCAGGATTAAGCCCATGAAAACAAGAGAACTAATGTTTCTCTAAGTTATAGAAAGCTCAGCATAGCCTGAACAAAACTAAAGGAGTCTAAGACTAATAGCATTTGGGAGAGATGGAATGCTGCTCTGGTAGTAGAATAAGGGTGTAATTGTGATAAATAAAGGATGATGTTTGGGCCTTCGATTGAGTAATGATTTGGAAAAAAAAGGAGAGAAGAGAAGGGATTCATAAATTCTACGGAAATAAAATACCCACATAAGGTGAATCACAGTTAGATGCTATGAAACACGGTTATTGGAACGTGGTATCGCCCCCAGGTAGATCAGTCTATGTCACGACCCCAAATCCAGGCCAGTCGTGATGGCGCCTATCATGGAACTAGGCCAGCCAGAACTTCACTCAAATCACAATAAACTCCCATTTACCTCTTTACTATATTGATTTCCCATAAAAAGTTTCCTTTAAACATTTATAAAACAGATAAATCTATACTGAACATTTAAATACCACCCCCGAGAACCCGGAGTCACTGGACATGAGCATCTACATAAATATACAACTTAACGAAAATAAATTCTATAATATTAAACAAGAGAGGGAACAGGACTGCGGACGCATGCAGCCACCTTGCGAACCTCCGAGGATCTCTGGAACAGATATACAGCTCACCCTGCCCTAACACCTGAATCTGCACACAAGGTGCAGGGAGTAATGTGAGTACACCAACTTAGTAGTAATGAAAATAAATCAGGTCTGAACAGCAAGAAACACATAAAATCAATGTCATCAAATCACAAGAGGCACAGCCTTTCTTTCTAGTAGTATAACATAGATATACGAAATCATCATGTCTTAAAATCAACATCATAAAAATCCCTTTAAAGAATGCATATCTTTAACAACTTTAAAACAAGGATCTGGTATGCAATGAAATTCGGCCAAACCCGAGCCCCTGACCCACATCTCGGAATTCAATAATTTTTACATCCTTAGAATTCTCGTCCTCCCACAATTCTATTCATACCAAGAACACTAAAATCGGACCACAATTGCCCACTCAAATCCTCAAAAGAAAATAAAGTTTCCATGCACCCTTTTTCCCCAACTTTAGCTAAATTTCCAGAATTTTGTGGTTTAATCACTCAAGAATTGACATAGAAACGTGTTAAGAAGTTGAAATTATTACCTCCAGATGATATCCCTTGATTCCCCTTCAATTCTCTTTCAAAATCTCTCAAGTCCGCATGCAACAATGGAGAAAATAACAACCAAATTCGCATTTCCGGCCTTTTAAACATTCTGCTCAGCTAAAACAATTCCTTCACTGCGATCGCAAACTTTGGCACGCAATCGCGAAGAACAAACTTGCTGCCCCATCAATTTACCTTACGCAATCGCAGACAACCTCACGCGATCGTGATTCATCAAGACTTAAACCCACGCGATCGCAAACCATTCCACGCGATTGCGAAGAACAAAGCTCAACTCACCCACGCGCCCCTTTAACTCCACGCGATCGCAAACAAGACCACGTGATCGCACTGATCAAAAACTCATACTCATGCGATCGCAAACCATTCCACGCGATCGCGATTAACAAAAATCCTACCTCACCAATTAACCCTACGCGATCGCAAACATCCTCACCCGATCGCGTAGAAGGAAACCAGAACCTTACACCAGCAGCAATTTGCCCAGAATTCAAGCCAAAAGTTGGTCTGTTAACCATCCGAAACACACCCGAGGCCCTTAGGGCCTCAACCAAACATACCAACATATCCCATAACAGCATTCAAACTTAGTCGAGCCTTCGGAACACCAGAAACAACACGAAAACACCAAATTTACATCAAATTCAAGCCTAAGGACTTTAAAACTTCTAAAATTCACCAACTACGCCAAAACCAACCAAAACACCTTCGATTAACCTGAAATTTTTGCAGACATATCCAAAATGACATTACGAACCTGTTCCAACTTCTGGAATTCCATTCCGACCTCGATAGCCTATTTTCCACTGCAGACCGGAAATCGTCAAAAACGAACTTTTGCCAATTCAAGCCTAGTTCTACACCGGACATCACAAAAATATTCTGAACACACTCCTAAGTCCCAAATCAACTAACGAAGCTATCCGAGTCATAAAATCCGCATTACGAGGTCGTTCACCAATAAGTCAACTCTCAATTGACTTTCTCATCTATTAGGCAACATTGAGAGACTAATTGCCTCAATGCTCACCATGACCACTCTGAACTCGAACCAACCGACCCAACACACATAAATGAATTTGAACCACATAAAAATGAAGCAGAAACGGGGGAAACGGGGCTAAACTCTCAGAACGACCGGCCGGGACGTTACATCCCCCCCCACTTAAACATACGTTCGTCCTCGAACGTGCCAAGAGTTGTTCCCCCAACATTATCAAACTATTGCGCATCTTACCATGCACATACCCGGGGGTGATCCCACGTCACCCTATCTCATATAGGTCCAATAGCATAATACCGTTGAAATTTCGAAATCCAAATCCTGGCCCATAACCTTAGAACCAACTTTCCACTTCTGAAATGATATATAAGATCAAAATTTCCATAATTATAAGTTGAACAAGCCTGAACATGCTGAATCAAAGCCTTATACGTACCCCAGATGAAATCACATAATACACCGCGTGACTCAAACACTCATAGCAATAACTCTTTAACCATAATAACTGCTCAGAACAACCCAATACCGGTACACCACCTCTTATCAAGAAATGCCTCGCTCTAACACTTACATACACTGCCGATGATGAAAGAAGCACGTAGAACTAACAATCGTTCGTCCGATCAGCCAGACATTAAACTATCCCTTCCCAACAGGAATTATAGCGGATTTTGAAGCCGACTCCCGATATTTATCCTTCCAACTATGCTGTAGAAAATTCCGAAAATATTCATTCTAGGTCCGATGACCTCCTCTCATCCATCACAATCACCCTGAAGACATGACACTAACCATTTGACACATCGATAAAATTCGAAGCCAAAACATGTGCAACTTGGGCACTTAACAGCAACTTCCCAATGTAATCAAATTATATAAAATATCCACACGAGAGGACTATCCTGCCATTAACAATTACCATCACCATATCATACTAACAGCCTGGCACACACCATAAAAAAATCAGAAACACATGAATCCAATACCAAAGGTCATACCCCTACTTAACTCCGCTACACTGCGATCTCATCCAACCGTTGGTCCACTTGGAATATTTCAAGACACCCTGCCCAAAAATCAATAACGACTCGAAATTCAACATCGAGTACTCAAAGTGTATGGCCATAACCACAGGGGAAAACCGGATGATACCATGCCACCTGAAATAGAAGGTATATAACCAACACGCCCCAATCCCGCAACGCCCAATTACTTACCTTACTCAAATCTAGCTATAAAGCCCAATTAGAACCTCACCATATGTGCATATAAGCAATAATCACCACTCCTCGCAACACCGAAGGGTAACTCATAGATCACTCCATAACATGAACAATCAATCACAATCGAATGGTACCTTTCTCAATAATAGAAACTTAAAGCCAACAATTTCGACCCGGTGTAGAACACGCATCCATATTAGCCTACCAGTGACCCTAACTTAACTTTGATCACCCACAACAAATAGACAACTTACCGAAAAGTTCATAATGATAGAAGCATGGTACATACTCACATCCGACTAGCTCAGCTCGCCTCGTCACAGTTTACTTCCAAAAAATATGATGTTTATGAGAACTCTCAGTCTCGAAGTCCATGAAACGTACAGATTACTATATCTGTTCACAACTCCACCGTTCAAATACACAATCACATCCCAAATACTCATTCATTCCACGGGGAATACCCCTATAATTCTTCTGTTAACCAAGAAACCTTGAATATCAACAGTCGATCCAACAATAGGGCGCCGCGATACCAATGAAGTACCCTTAATTCAAACACATCGCTCTTTCTGAAATATATACCCTCATCAAGTCGCACCCATTAGTGATATCATCTACCTAGTCATCTGAAACTGCCCATGCTGCCCAAGAATCTATGACCTTCCTTAAAGAACCAGACCGTGACCTCACATATGCAAATCCCAACTCCACCCAACATACCGCACACGCCATGACAACCTAGGAAAAACACGGGAACTCCATGGTCCCTTCTGAGCCACAAGCAACTACGTACCCAACTAGACAAGAACTTCCATTTTATCTCATTTAGAAACAACTCACTACACGCCACAAGAAATATGCACCCTTAACCGCGGTAGAAATCACTAGGAACTATCCGAAATCTCGTTTGCACAACACCAACCAAACAGGACTGAACTCTTCTAACTCAACCCAACTACGCAGACCACCAAAAACCCAAGGGAATTGCTAAGAAACACCCGAAAAACTAGTCACCTTATGAATACCCAAAGAACTAATCATATCCCTTACCATGCCGATTCGAACCACTACCAAATCGCCCTATTTACCCAGTTTTCTTCTGACTTGCCTTCAAATTGATACTTCTTCCTGCCGTAATACCACAAATTTGCAACCCAGAATCACCACACGCGACCCAAGCATATAACATACCGTCGAAGACTCATAAGCCGTTGAATACTCTCTCCAAATTATCCCCAAAAGTACCACATTCAAGTTACTTACCCTTAAGGGACTTCCTGCGAATCTAAAGCCATTACCTTCATCCTCCTGATACCGATATATAGAATCTGTGATGATGTAGAATACCACAAGTCTTGACATTCTCCAACATAAATCACAATCACGCTAACCAATTAGACAGAATCAACGTGACCCGTTTGCACACTAATATACTAGGAAAGTAATCCACTCACTTGAAACCACATGAAAATTCATACGCTGCACACACTACACCTTTCACAATTCCACTAAATCATTCAATAGAACCCAAATACCCAACAGAGTACATTACGACCTATATCGAAGAAATTTCCCTTACTCGTGATATTCCCAGACCTCATGCCTGCAGGTCATGACTGATTTACCGATATACCTCGAACTGAAACCAATACCACACATAATCATGAAATCAACTTATCAATAACGAACTCCCCCACTTGGCTCAAAGCCAAGGATCAAGACAAACAAGACTATGCCCATACATTAACACTGCCACCATGTTGTGGTGGGATTCAACTAAATCCTTCATAAGCTTATATGACCCAAACCATCTAACACTCAAATCAATTTCCAATCTCGCATCCACCATTGCCACAGTCATCCCAACTTCCACAAGCGTACTAAACTCCAATTACAGCATATCTTTTACTGGTAGAAGAGAACTTATTACACAACTACATAGGGACCACACATCGTAGGACAACTCGCGGGAGATACCCCTGCTCGCGTAGCCTCAATTGCTATCTTTCCATAAACTTCTGAAGACCAGAACTATCACGCAATCACTACACTTTCCTACATCTGAACACAACCAACGCCTACCCTCGAGGCATCACAATACGCGGTAAAAACCTAAAGCTGATGGCAGAACTAACACTGGAGCGGCGGTCACAGAAATCTCAAGCTTCTAGAAGCTCTACCCACACATGATTGACCACATGGATACCCTCACTGGACACCACATGTCCCAATAATGCTACTAAACTGTGCTAAATTTCATTCTCAGAGAATTGGCTTAGAGCTTTTCCTCCCTGAATCCTTATAATGCCATCCTTGGATACTGAGTATTCTACTCCCGGCTACGCGAACATGCCAGGACGCCATCAATGAATACAATAACAAGGAGCACTAATACGGCTGGAATACACCGTCAATCAAATACATGAACGTTACTTGGGCAAACGATCAACTCAGAAGACATTGCTAGGAACTCATAACCCAACGTAGAATCCGCTTCACTCCACAACTACACAACATGAGAAGTCTTCCAACATACTCACAACTCAGACCATATACCAAATCGAGACAGAAATCAAACACTCTATAAATCTTACCATATTTCCAGCCAACCCTTTCGACACATTTCACAGTCTGAACACATCTAATCATCAATTCACACCCACCACATAGGCATCTAGTCACCAATTCTCATAAATAAGAACATGAACGGACATACAAGTCCCCAATTACATGTGCCCACATAACAAAAATCTCAGCAATCAAGCCACAGAATGAATCCGACCTCAAGTCCTCCAGACTGGCCCATTATCAACATGCCAAAATCACATCTCACCCATGGAAGCCACAAGCCGTCGATGAACAGCCGATACCAGGTTCTCTCAGGCGCGCTCGAATACATGGAAGGAATTCAGGAGTTACGCTCTTGACCGAATACAATGGATTCGCACGACAAGAAATTTAAAAGTGTGAGATTTTCCTAAGGGTTCCGCAGCCTCTCGAAGATAAGTACAGACGTCTCCGTACCGATCCGCAAGACTCTACTAAACCTACTCATGACAGGTAAGTCCTATGTAACCTAGCGCTCTGATACCAAACTGTCACGACCCCAAATCCAGGCCAGTCTTGATGGCGCCTATCATGGAACTAGGCCAGCCAGAACTTCACTCAAATCACAATAAACTCCCATTTACCTCTTTACTATATTGATTTCCCATAAAAAGTTTCCTTTAAACATTTATAAAACAGATAAATCTATTCTGAACATTTAAATACCGCCCCCGAGAACCCGGAGTCACTGGTCATGAGCATCTACATAAATATACAACTCAATGAAAATAAATTCTATAATATTAAACAAGAGAGGGAGCAAGACTGCGGACGCATGCAGCCACCTTGCAAACCTCCGAGGATCTCCGAAACAAATATACAACTCACCCTGCCCTAACACCTGAATCTGCACACAAGGTGCAGGGAGTAATGTGAGTACGCCAACTCAGTAGTAATGAAAATAAATCAAGTCTGAGCAGCAAGAAACATATAAATCAATGTCATCAAATCACAAGAGGCACAACCTTTCTTTCAAGTAGTATAACATAGATATACGAAATCATCATGTCTTAAAATCAACTTCATAAAAAGCCCTTTAAAGAATGCACATTTTTAACAACTTTAAAACAAGGATCTGGTATGCAATGAATGTAGAAAAATCATAGTATCCCCTTGGGCAAAAACATGTTTCATAATCAGCCCCTCGGGCATGCCTCACAATCCCTCAGCACCTTACAATCACTCAGCACCTCACAGCCACTTATGTCTCCCAATCACTCAATCACTCGCACTCGCCGCGCTTACTGGGGGTGTGTGCAGACTCCGGAGGGGCTCCTTCAGCCCAAGCGCTAATATCAAGCCACCTCGTGGCGTATCATATCCTCACCATCACTCTTGGCCCTTGGCCACACTCGGTGGAACCACTCAAAAAGCCCCTCAGGCGAAGTAGTAGAACGGGGTACTCGACCCCAAAACATAATTTTAATGCTCATGTAGTGTAAATCAGGCTGAGTTTCAAATAAAAATGCACGATGATGCTGAGTAAAACCATCAATAGGTAGTGAGGAAAACAGAAGTAAAACACCCTCAAATGGTCTAAACAGATCGGCACGAGGCCCCAAACACGGCTTTTAGCCCAAAGATTTCACAACTCTTTAGAACGTAATTTAACACAAGATTTTGAGTAAATATGCAACTCATTAGTTGTCGCGGAGAGGACCTAGTCCAATCCAAAAATTAGTACGCGCCACATACTCTTCATCCGACATGTGCGCCATTCCAAAATCAGTAGGAAATATGTACTCCGGGGTTCCATACCCTCAGGACAAGATTTATAACCATTACTTACCTCTACCGGGCCACAACATAGTCCGATATGCTTTTGCCCCTCAAATTGGCTCCCGATTTCTCCGAATCTAGCCAAAACTAGTTAACATCATTAAAATATACTCATGGACACAACCCAATCGAAAATCATCAAATTAAACAAAAATCTCGAAACTCGGCCAAACCCGAGCCCCGGGCCCACATCTCGGAATTAAATAATTTTTACATCCTTAGAATCCTCGTCCTCCCATGATTCTATACATACCAAGAACACTAAAATTGGACAACAATTGCCCACTCAAATCCTCAAAAGAAAATAAATTTTCCATGCACCCTTTTTCCCCAACTTTGGCTAAATTTCCAGAATTTTGTGGTTTAATCACTCAAGAATTGACATAGAAACGTGTTAAGAAGTTGAAATTCTTACCTCCAGATGATTTCCCTTTATTCCCCTTCAATTATCTTTCAAAAGCTCTCAAGTCCGCATACAACAATGGAGAAAATAACAACCAAATTCGCACTTCCAGCCTTTTAAACATTCTGCCCAGCTAAAACAATTCTTTCACTGCGATCGCAAACTTTGGCAGACGATCGCGAAGAACAAATTTGTTGCCCCGTCAACTTACCTTACGCGATTGCAGACAACCTCACGCGATCGCGATTCATCAAGACTTAAACCCATGCGATCGCAAACCATTCCACGCGATCGTGAAGAACAAAGCTCAACTCACCCACGCGCCCCTTTAACTCCACGTGATCGCACTGACAAAACACTCATACTCACGCGATCGCAAACCATTCCACGCGATCACGATTAACAAAAATCCTGCCTCACCAATTAACCCTACATGATCGCAAACATCCTCACGCGATCGCGTAGAGGGAAACCAGAACCTTACACCAGCAGCAATCTGCCCAGAATTCAAGCCAAAAGTTGGTCCGTTAACCATCCAAAACACACCCGAGGCCCTCGGGGCCTCAACCAAAAATACCAACATATCCCATAACATCATTCAAACTTAGTCGAGCCTTCAGAACACCAAAAACAACACGAAAACACCAAATTTACATCAAATTCAAGCCTAAGGACTTTGAAACTTCTTAAATTTGCCAACTACGCCGAAACCAACCAAAAGACCTCCGATTAACCTGAAATTTTTGCAGACATATCCAAATGACATTACGAACCTGTTCCAACTTCCGGAATTCCATTCCGACCTCGATAGCCTATTTTCCACTGCCGACCGGAAATCGCCAAAAATTAACTTTCGCCAATTCAAGCCTAATTCTACATCGGACATCACAAAAATATTCTGAACAAACTCCTAAGTCCTAAATCACCTAAGGAAGATATCCGAGCCATAAAATCCGCATTCTGAGGTCGTTCGCCGATAAGTCAACTCTCAGTTGACTTTCTCAACTATTAGGCTACCTTGAGAGACTAATTGCCTCAATGCTCACCATGACCACTCTGAACCCGAACCAACCGACCCAACACACATAAATGAAGCTGAACCACATAAAAATGAAGCAGAAACGGGGGAAACGGGGCTAAACTCTCAGAACGACTGGTCGGGCCGTTACAGTCTAATCATTTCAGATGTTCCCCGATGAGATCTCAGCCCTAATGATTACATAAGAAGTTTCAATTTATCGGTGGTAGATTGTAGATTAATATTGAGGTGAATCAAAAACGGATGGATAAAAGTTACAAAGTATGAGATGAGGTTATGCCGTCAGTCTTAAGGATAAGCAACGAGAGTAACAAGGATTTTGGTAGCAAACCTCAGTAACGATAAACCAAAGTAAGAGTTAAGGTATAGTATGACCTATCTAGATACAGTAAGGTCATACAGATGGATAAATGGATCTATGAATTAAGGTATATCAATATTCGTAAGTTTGACAAAGCATCGAGCGAAGAACTTCAGTATACCTATAGATGCCCAGAGGGACATTTTATTAAGGTTTGCAAAGTGAGGCCTAGAGATTGGCTAGAAGATGGAGGGAAAAGGAGAGAAGAGTCGCATAGGCACATTTACAAGGAAAAAGTCCTACAGGCTGCATGACAAGAGTGGTAGCAATAGTTACGAGATTGGAAGGATTCCGACCACAAGTCATGGTGTGAAAAAGAGGCCTAAAGGAGGGAATGTTTTGGCCTTTGAATTTATCCACAGAACAGTTACCTAGGTGTAAAGAAGAGTACTAGAGTATTCGCAAGAACCATAAGTTATGCAAATGATAAGTTCATAAGTCAATATTCGAGGACGAATGTTCCAAAGGGGGGAATGATGTTACACCCCATATTTTCGTACGTGGAATTACGTCATAAGTAAATTCGTGAAGGTGAGAGGGTGAGTGAATCAAAGAAAATAAATTTCATCAAAGTTTGGCATTTCGGAATAAAATACTGTCTAAGCTATAATACCCGGTATTTATGGACTTGTGGCATACAAGGTACCACATAACCATGATAGTAAGATATATAAAGTGTGTTAAAAGTAAGTAGTATTTTAAGTAATTTGAGATAATTCTTAATTATGTGGATAATTGGGTAATTATGAATTTTTGAGTGAGAGATTAACTTGCAAATTGAATTATTTGGATAATTATTTAAGTGAGCGTTGGACAATTATTAGGGGAGGGACAAAAATCCGCGTGGTATTAGGAAAGGGTGGCAGAAAATTGCCAACTATCCTTATGTTTAAGGAGGTGCTGGCATCCATGCACACATTCTTTCTAATGATATTGAGTGAATTTAGTTCTGGGTTGCTTTCTTCCATTAAGGTTTGTTACGTTTTCCCCCACCATGGTATAGTTTCCTATGATACAGATTGTTCAATTTATAGGTTAAGGTTTCTATGTAAAGAAAAGTATATAAATTCCTATTTCCAACGGGTTTAAATAATTAATCCTCCTTTTTGCATTTGGTTACATGGTTTCCCCCACCTTTTCCAATTGGAAACAAAAATTTTAATTACTCCAGTATAGTATACCAATCCCAATCAAATTCCTCATAGCATAAAGAATAAGTGTTGGCTTCCTCGTTCTAAAAAAACCTCGAATTTCCACTAATGGAATTCTTGAAGCGCAGAACGACAACAACAATTGTTGGCTTGCCTTATGATTCAAAATCAATGCCAATACTTCCCCAAGAGCTAATATATTAAATACTCTTAATGCTACCTGTGAAAACCTTGTTGAAGATGCGGTGTGTAACTCATTTTGGTTGAAAGATATGATTAAGAAATGCCTCTCTAAAGTCACAATTGAAAAGTCTTATGACTATTATGTGACGGTGAAGCTTCATCAAGAAACTCGTATGAAATTATCGCATAATAGCAACGGGAGATGTAATTTTAAGAGAAAATGATCCAATCTTTCTCAAGAATATCATACGGATTTTTCCCTACTTTGATCTGTCGTTACGTGTTTCATCGCAATTGACGTGTGTTGGAAGGATTGTCAAGAGAATCGGCTCAGGTATGTTAAGGCTAAACCTTTCCTTCATTTTATCATGATCTCGTAATTACATATTTTTAATAATGAGGCATAAAGAGAAGTTCATACTCCCGAATTTATATACATTATCCTAGTCTCCTAAGTTACAGTATTCTTCATTATCGGGACTTTATATTCAATTGAGTATTGTCTTCTTCCAGTCAAGAGAGTAGAGAGTCTATATATATATATATAAATATATATATTTTATTACAGTATTTTCACTACCATCGAGCTATAATCGATGGGCAGGAGCCTATTGGGCAACCTCTGATCAGATGGTAAGATTTATACCGAGCCTACAGTAGCCGAGCGCCTATGAGCGAGCCTAGAATGGACAAGATACAGAGCCTAGTATGTCCAAGCACCTATGAGCGAGCCTACTACAGTAGAGCAATTATATATATATCGAGCCTTATAAGGCCAGACAGTTATTTTACTTACTATATTGAGAGAGTTGAGTCAGTATCAGCAGGTAAGCATGTCTTCAGATTATCTTTGACTCCCAGTTACTTTCAGTTATTGTATTATCAGTTCAATTTCAGCTTTCAGTTATTCTATTTCCTTACATACTCGGTACATTATTTTGTACTGACGTCCCTTTTTCTAGGGACGCTGCATTTCATGCGTGCAGGTTCAGACAGACAGACGGGTATACTTTCTCATTAGGTGTTGCCCGAGTTCAGCTTTATCGATAAGCTCCATGTCCTTCAGAGTTGCCGGGTCTAGAGTTTTATGTATATCTTGTGTTTATATGTGTGTGTGTGTGTATATATATATTATGGGTAGGTCGGGGATCTGTTCCGATCACAGTACATCCATTAGTAGAGTCTTCGAGACATATCCTGTCAGTTAGTGCAGTATGTTGGGCTTGTAGGCCTTGTATGTATAGTTTGTGGGTTGTTAGCTGAAGTAGTTATGACGGCCTTGTCAGCCTAACTTTATATTGATATTTATTCAGTACTCACAATTGTCTTGCAATGTGGCCCATGGACAAAGTATGACATTATATGTTCAGGATTCCTTAGCCGCAAGTTGGTACGCAAGGATATTTGAGGCACCGGGCGCCGGTCTCGCCCCCTCTCCCCCCCAAGTTCGGGGCGTGAAAATTTTATCAAACACTATGTGTTCATTAATTCCCCCACATACTTTAGGAACACATGCATGCAAGGTAATCACCCTCATCCCCAAGAATTGTCTCACTAATGGCCCATAGATATATGTTGGAATTAAGAGCAGGGGTGATTAAATCTTACCTCTTAGGTGGATGACTTAGGTTCCTCTCTTGAATATCTTCAAGGTTTAAGCGATAATTTGAAGAACAATTTGGTGAAGATTAAGACCTCCCTCTAGGACTCTCTCTCTCTCACTCACTCTAGAACTATCAGAAAATATGCTCAAAATGGTCTAAAACGGGTATTTTAACGAGATGGGGTCGGGTTTAAAAGTTAGAAAATAGTAGCCCCGACACAGATCTGCGATGGCATATGCGACCGCAAAATGCTTGTGCGGTCTGCAAATGGGACGCATAATTACCCTCGATCCCGGGCATTTTTCTGCTTTGATTTATGACCAGTATGCAATGTGCAGACCTGTTCTGCGGTCCATAATGCGCTGCAGAACTCCCACATGAAAAATCCCATAGTTGGATATGCGATCAAAGTGCGTCCCACAAAATAGATCTGCGATCGCATAATGGGTCGCAAAAATGACATAAAAATTGGCCAAAAAGGTTGCCTCACTCTGCGACCATTCTGCGGTCCGTAGAGTGATTCTGCAACCGCATAGTGGGCCGCAAAAATGCCTTTTCTGCAAAAATATTTTCCTTCATCTATTTAACGCACTGTTCAATCCAAAACTCACCACGAAGAATTTCTACTATTATTAACCTCTACGCCTAGCTCGACATCACATAATCCCAGTTAGGAAAAATTTTACGGGGCCTTACAGTTGCGCGCCACAACGGATTTTATATGTGATTTCGATATTGATAGTGAAATAAGGGAGGACTATGATATTTTTATGATGACATGGTGGAATCGGGTTGCGCGCCACAATAGATTTTATATGTGATTCTGATATTGATATGGTGAAATCAGGGAGGATTGTGTGTGTACGGTGAGATCGGATAGCGCGCCGCAATGGATTATGTGTGTTATATTCATTGTTGTTGTTGTGTTGATTTTCGGTGATTTACATGAAATTATGAGATCAGTTATTCTGGATTCTCTGATTACTAGAATTGAGTTCTTTTTCTTTTCCTGCTTGACTTTCCTATTATTATTATTATTAGTATTATTATTATTATTATTATTATTATTATTATTATTATTATTATTATTATTGTTATTGTTATTATTATTATTGTTATTATTGTTATTATTGTTATTATTGTTGTTGTTGTTATTATTATTATTATTATTATTATTATTATTGTTATTGTTATTGTTATTGTTATTATTATTTTTATTTTTATTATTATTGTTATTTTTATTATTATTGTTATTATTGTTACTGTTATTGTTATTATTATTGTTATTGTTATTATTCTTGTTATTATTATTATTATTTTTATTATTATTATTATTATTGTTGTTGTTATTATTATTGTTATTATTATTATTGTTATTATTATTATTATTATTATTATTATTATTATTATTATTATTATTGTAACGACCTGACCGGTTGTCTTGCGTTATCAGACCCCATTCCCCTAAATGAAACTTCCCATAGCGGCTTATTGTGATTTATGACTTGCGGGGGTAGCTGGTCCGGGATTCAGAAATGTTTAGAGCAATATTGGAACACTTGGTTCCTTAAGGTTGGCCATTAAGGCCAAGTTTGACTTCTGTCAACATTTTGAGCAAACGACCTCGGAATCGAGTTTCGACGATTCCGGTAGCTTCGTATGATGATTTCGGAACTGGAAATATGTTCGGAATGGGTTTTGGATGACCCGGGAGCGTTTCGGCGCCCAATAATGAAATGAGAATTTCCTAAAGTTAATATTGTGGTTTGGCACGTGTTTTTGTGTTATCGAGGTCCGAACAGAATTCCGAGATCGGAAATAGTTTCGTTATGTCATTTATAACTTGCCTGCAAAATTTGGTGTTGTTCCGAGTAGCATAGGTCGGTTCGGCGCATTGTTAGCGAATTCTAGAACTTTAAGTTCAAAGTTTGATTCAATTTGGTTTTGGGGTCGAATTCTTAGTTTCGTTGTTGCTTTTCACGTTCCGAAAATTCAAGCGAGTCTGTATCATGAATACAGACTTGCCAGTGCCTTTGGATGGGGTCCCGAGGGGCTCGGGTGAGTTTCGGACCCCTCGAAGCTAATTCCAAAACACTAGAAATTCCAGGTCTATTTTCCTTCTCTGCGATCGCGGATGGGTTACTGCATTCACAAAGAAGGAACTGGGCAGGAGTGGTGAATGCCCTGTGCGTTCGCACAAATGGCACCACGATCGCGATGGGTTGGGCTCCTAACCCAGTGCGATCGCACACCCCACCCGCGTTCGCACAGAGCCCAGCCTTTGGGCCAGCCCAGCTACTCTTTACCTTGTGTGTTCGCAGTGCTATCTCCGTGTTCGCATAGAAGGCCCATGAGGGCCTGGTCATTTAAAGCTCTACGATCGCACTGCCCAGGCTTATACATAGAGGAGACCACTTGGCAGTGTGTTTTTATAGCGGGATTTAGTTCATTTCCCTCATCATCTTCTTCTTCCTTGGGACGATTTTCAGCATTCAAGAGCGGAAAATGACCTAGTTATTGAAGGTAAATGAATTCTACCCTAATATTAGTTTCATGCATGGATTACAAGCTAAATTAACTACCTAATTAGTGAAAAATTAAGGATTTGGGGTAGTAACCTAGGGCTTTTGAAAATGTAGAAAATTACCCGTCAATTAGCTATGAAACCAAGTAAAAATCATGTATTAATGATCCTTAGGCTATGGGTGAGTGTTTCCTTCGAGAATTTTTGGAATCCGAGCATGCGGGCCCGGGGTTAGATTTTAGGATTTCTTCAAGAATGACGAATTTGCTAAGTAGTAGAAGAATTTCATGCTTTGAGTATAAATTGATATATTTGTATAACATTTGGCTAGTTTCGAGTCTGTGGGTATCGAGTTTGGAGTTTCGGGCGCATTTTTGACCCGGAAAGTAGGTTCGACATGAGGTGAGTCTCCTTTCTAACCTTGTAAGAGGGAACTGTCCCCCTAGGTGCTTTAAATGACTATGTGATAATGTTTGTGGGGGCTACCTACGCGCAAAGGAGAGTCTGTACGTAGCGGCTATTATTTTTATGTCCGGGTAGTTAGGCCTACACCATGCCTTATGTTTTTCCTTGAAATGAACTATATGCTTAGTGAATTAATGTTACGTGTGGCCTGTTTCCCTGAAATCATGGAATTTAAGTAATTTTAAGCAATTTTTCACGAAAAGTAATTTATAAAGAATAATCGTGTGGATTTGTGTGTGCATGTGACCGCTTCGCAATTTACATTCCGCGAGCAGAATGTTATTTCATCCACTCTCATGGGAGCGGATTGTACACTACGGCGAGATTGAAAGATATATATTATGGTTCGGGCCGTTCGACCCTCGGCAATGCACAAATATGATCATTATGATGGCTCAGGCCGGTTATCCTTATCCTGTATGCGCATGTTAAATTGTTAATGATTCCTTTTTATGGATTTTGAGTGGTCAAATATATTTTTAAAGGAAAGAAAAGAATAATGAAGTAGAAATTATACATTTACTTCATGTGTTTATTTGAATTACTTTCATTTTTAATGTTTACTGTTTTTATCATCCTTGTATATCTGTTACTGATATTGTACCTTATTAATCATTCTGTTAGACCTTAGTGAGTGTCGAGTCAACCTCTCTTCGCTACTTCTTCGAGGTTAGGCGGGATACTCACTGGGTACATATTTGTTTATGTACTTATGCTACGCTTCTGTACTTAATTGTACAAGTTCTGAGGCTGGTGCATCTGGTTATCAGACCGGAGCTCGATCCTAATCGTAGTTAGACCGGACTTCACGGTGAGCTGCTTCTCCTGACGATCCTCGGTAGCACCATGGAGTTTTCTTTTGCTTATTTCCCGTCTATTTATTCAGATAGTGGGACTGTATATTACATCTTTTGTATATTCTGTTAGTATGCACGTAGGACTTGTGACACTAGCTCCTGGCACACACGTAGTGGTCATTTGGTTTGCGGGCCTGTATATATATATATATATCCTCTTTATGACTGCTTTTGGTTAAAAATGGCTTACTATCTTTTCAATTAATGTTTAGAACTTTAAAACATGGCATGTGTTGGGATGTTTAATCAAGTATGGGAAAAATCCTTAGTAATTTAAGTGTGGACTTGCCTAACCCCGGTGTTGGGCGCCATCACAACCTGAGTTAATATTTTGGGTCGTGACAACATGGTATAAGAGCACTAGGTTCACGTAGGTCTCACAAGTCATAGGCAAACCTAGTAGAGTCTTGCCGATCGGTATGGAGACGTCTGTACTTATCTTCGGGAGGCTATAGGGTGTTAGGAAAAACCTCTCCTTACTTTTATTCTATCGTGCAGTCAATGGTTTACTAAATCTCATTCTTCTATTCTCTCACAGATGGTGAGGACGCGTGCATCCGATTTTCCAGACCTGGGAGGGGCCGCTACCCCCATTGTTCGAGGCCGGGGGAGGGCACCGGCTTGAGGTAGGGGACGAGGGCATCCCCGAGCTATTCCAGTTGTACCACCATCGGAGTATCCTACTATAGAGGAGCAGGGTGAGGTGCCCCTAGCAGGTCCTACTCCAGTGGACTTTATGACGGCGAGAGGCTTCCAGGAGATCATGGGCCGTATGATGTAGTTTATGGACACCATGTCCCAGGCTGGTTTATTTCCAGCATATCCTGCCACATCTCAGGCGGGAGGGGGGCTCTGACTCCTACCGCCCAGGCTGCAGGTCAGGCAGCAGCATTACATCATACCCCGGTTACACTGCCCGTGGGTGGGGTCCAGCCTGTAGCAGCAGCACCTAAGCCCAGACCAACTACGGACGGTGATCCGCAGAAGTTATTGGATAGATGGACTCGATTGAACCCTCCAGTCTTCGGGGGTGAGCGAGGTGAGGATGCCCAGGATTTTGTTGACAGGTGGAGGGATAGGCTGCACAAACGACCTGAGTTAGTATTTTTGGTCGTGACAATTATTATTATTATTATTATTATTATTATTATTATTATTATTATTATACTGCGTACAGGTTATTGTAAGTGACCCGCCTTTTCCTCATCACTACTTTGTCGAGGTATAACGACACGGTCGGTCGTTCCATGAGATTAGCCCCGTTTCCCCCATTTTTGCTTTATCGTATGTTGCTTAGCCTATTTATGTTGTGTTGGGTCGGTTGGTTCGGGTTCGGAGTGGTCGTGGTGAGAACTGAGACACTTAGTCTCTTAAATTAGCTTAATAGTTGAAAAAGTCACCTGGGAGTTGACTTATTGGTAAACGTCCTTGGAATGTGGATTTTATGGCTTGGATAGCTTCGTTAGGTGATTTGGGACTTAGGAGTGGGGCCTACCAGCAGATCCTGCCAAATCTCAGGCGGGAGGGGGGCCCAGACTCCTACCACCCAGGCTGCAAGTCAGGCAGCAGCATTACATCATACCCCGGGTACACTGCCCGTGGGTGGGGTCCAGCCTGTTGCAGCAGCACCTGAGCCCAGACCAGCTACAGACGGTGATCCGCAAAAGTTATTGGATAGATGGACTCGATTTCACCCTCCAGTCTTCGGGGGTGAGCGAGGTGAGGATGCCCAGAATTTTGTTGACAGGTGCAGGGATAGGCTGCACAATATGAGGATATTAGAGTCCCATGGAGTGGACTTCACTACCTTCCAGCTAGAGGGCAGAGCTCGCAGATGGTGGCAGTCCTATATTCTCAGCAGGCCAGCAGATTCTCCTCCCATCACTTGGGAGTAGTTCACTCAGATGTTTCTAGATAGGTATATCCCACCCTCTGAGAGGG
The DNA here is from genome assembly GCA_005239505.1 of Nicotiana paniculata. Classification (NCBI taxonomy): domain Eukaryota; kingdom Viridiplantae; phylum Streptophyta; class Magnoliopsida; order Solanales; family Solanaceae; genus Nicotiana; species Nicotiana paniculata. The sequence goes on along the minus strand of ML342990.1, from coordinate 18,153 downwards.
AAGAGCTGCGATATCCGTTTGAGCAGTTGGAGCAGGGACAGATGTCAGTGACAGACTATGAGGCTAGATTCTCAGAGTTGTCTCGCCACGCACTTATGATATTGCCTACTGATGCTGAGAGAGTGTGGATATTTGTAGCAGGGCTGCACTCCAGTATTAGGGCTAACATGGCCCGAGAGGTAGATATGGGGACTCCCTACTAGCTGGTGGTCGAGATAGCTCATCGGATTGAAGGCTATCGATCGAGAGGCAGAGAGCAGGGTCAGCAGGACAAGAGAGCCAGATTCTTCAAGGATTTCAGAGGTACCCTAGTTAGGGGAAGAGGTCAGTTTAGTAGAGGTCAGCCCAGCAGGCCTCCATATTCAGCACCCCCACCACCTCCCTGAGGTGCTCCAGCAAGGGCTCATTTCAGCGTCATGCCAGAGCGTTCCTACCATCCTCCAGCCATTCAGAGTTCACCAGTGGTTATTCCAGTTATCCGAGATTCCCCAGTCCCTACTTCAGTACTATGCTAGAGAGTACACATCGCTCTCCGGCCATTCAGGATTCCTCTTCGGGGCAGCAAGCTACAATACTCGGAAGTTGTTATGAGTCTGGGGATCCAGGTCATATGAAGAGGCATTTTCCCAGGCTTTGGGGCAAAGCAGTGTAGCAAGATTATCAGTCTATGGGTCCAGCACCAGCCGTCAGTCCACTTAGAGGTGGGGGACAGGTCGGCAAGGGTCGTCCTAGATGTGGAGGCCAGTCAGGGGGAGGTCAGCCAGCTCCTATTCATTCTGGTGGGGCTCAGTCTTCCGGTGCGCCAGCTAGATTCTATGCTATTCCGTCCAGATCAGATGCAGTGGCCTCAGACGCCGTGATCACAGGTATTATTACAGTATGTGGTAGAGAGGCATCGGGGTTATTTGATCCAGGATCCACTTATTCCTATGTTTCGATCTTATTTGCTCATTTTATGGATGTCCCTCGTGAGTCCTTGGGTTCTCCTATATGTGTGTCCATACATGTTGGCGATTCTGTGGTGGTAGATCGAGTTTACCGATTCTGTATGGTTACATTTTGCAGGTTCGAGACTCGAGCGGATCTCTTATTGCTCGACATGCTTGATTTCGAGATTATTTTAGTCATGAGTTAGCTATCTCCTTATCATGACGTGCTAGATTTCCATGCCAAGACAGTTACTTTATCCATGCCAGAGTCACCTAGGCTGGAGAGGAGAGGTTCCTCAGTTAGTGCATCCAGCCGGGTTATTTCATTCCTGAAGGCTCGACATATGGTCGAGAAGGGTTGTCTGGCCTACCTCGCTTATGTGCAGGACACCACCGTCGAGTCTCCGACAATCGATTCAGTGCCAGTTGTTTGAGAGCTTGCTGATGTATTTCCTTCGGACCTTCCGGGCATGCCTCCGGATTGTGATATTGATTTATGCATTGATATAGCTCCAGGCACCCAGCCTATATATATTCCTCTCTACCATATGGCTCCGAAAGAGTTGAAGGAGTTGAAGGAGCAGCTTGAGGATTTGTTGGCTAAGGGGTTCATCAGACCGAGTGTATCATCGTGGGGTGCTCTAGTTCTATTCGTGAAGAAGAAGGATGGGTACATGCGGATGTGTATTGATTACCACCAGATGAACAAGGTCACCATTAAGAGCAAGTACCCTTTGCCGCACATCGATGATTTGTTTGACCAGTTTCATGGTGCTAGGGTGTTTTCTAAGATTGATTTGAGATCGGGATATCATCAGTTGAGGATTCGGGCCTCAGATGTCCCGAAGATAGCTTTTCGCATAAGGTATGGCCACTACGAGTTCCTGGTAATGTCCTTTGGTTTGACTAATTCCCCAGCAGCATTCATGGACTTGATGAATAGGGTGTTCAGGCCGTATATTGATTCCTTTGTCATCATTTTCATTGATGACATTTTGATTTACTCACGTAGACTAGGGAGCACGAGCAGCATTTGAGAGTTGTGCTCCAGACATTGCGAGAACAGAAGCTATATGCTAAGTTCTCCAAGTGTGAGTTCTGGTTGGATTCTGTGGCATTCTTGGGGCATGTGGTATCCGGAGAGGGTATCAAGGTTGATCCTCAGAATATTGAGGTAGTTCAGAGTTGGTCGCATCCTACTTCAGCTACAGAGGTCAAGAGCTTTTTGGGCCTAGCAGGCTATTACCGCCGATTTGTGGAGGTGTTCTCTTCTATTGCAGCTCCATTGACTAGATTGACTCAGAAGAATGCCCCGTTTGGATAGGCGAGCTTTCAGAATCTCAAGACAGTATTGACCTCAGCACCAGTTCTGGTATTGCCTTCTGGTTCTGGGATGTATACAGTGTATTACGATGCTTCACGCGTTGGTTTGGGGTGTGTGTTGATGCAGGAAGGGAGAGTTATTGATTATTCTTCACGCCAGCTGAAGGTTCATGAGAAGAATTACCATGTGCACGATTTAGAGTTGGCGGCGATTGTGCATGCTCTTAAGATTTGTAGGCACTACTTGTATGGGATATCCTGTGAGGTTTATACAGACCGCCGCAACTTGCATCACTTGTTCAAGCAGAGGGATCTTAATATGAGGCAGCGCAGATGGTTTGAGTTGTTGAAGGATTATGATATCACCATTCTTTATCATCCGGTCAAGGAAAATGTGGTAGCAGATGCTTTGAGCAGGAAGGCGGAGAGTATGGGTAGCTTGGCTTATATTGCAGTAGAGTAGAGACCTCTAGCTTTGTACATTCAGTCCTTGGCTAATCACCTGGTGAGATTAGACCTTTCAAAGCCTCGTCGAGTTCTTGCACATGTGGTTGCTCAGTCTTCGTTATTGGGGGATATTAAGGCTCGGCAGTATGATGATTCGTGTTTGGTAGAGCTACGGGATACAGTGGTTCAGGGTAGGTCCAAGGAGGTTACTATTGGCGAGGATGGTGTTCTGAGACTTCAGGGCCACTTATGAGTTCCTAATGTTGATGGCCTGAGGGAGAGGATTCTAGAGGAGGCACACAATTCTCGGTATTCTGTTCATCTTGGTGCTACGAAGATGTATCATGATTTGAAGCAGCATTACTAGTGGAGGCGGATGAGAAAGGACATTGTGGAGTATGTGGAGTATGTGGCTAGGTGCCTTAATTGCCAGCAGATTACGTATGAGCACCAGAGGCCAGGAGGCCTACTTCAGCAGATGTTCATTCCGGAGTGGAAGTGGGAACACATCACTATGGACTTCGTGGTTGGGTTGCCTCAGACTTTGCGGAAGGTTGACGCGGTTTGGGTCATTATGGATAGATTGACCAAATCGGAACATTTCATTCCAGTGGCTACTACATATACTTCTGAGAGGTTGGGACAGATCTACATTCGGAAGATAGTCCGGTTGCACGGTGTGCCGGTGTCCATTATATCAGATCGAGATCCTCAGTTCACCTCGCACTTCAGGAGAGCATTCCATAGTGAGATGGGTACCCAGATAGACCTCAGCACAGCATTTCACCCTCAGACTGATGGTCAGTCGGAGCATACAGTTCAGATATTGCAGGACATGCTCAGGGAATGTGTGATTGACTTTGGAGGTCAGTGGGACCAGTTCTTGCCTTTGGCCGAGTTTGCTTACAATAATAGTTATTAGTCCAGCATTAAGATGGCACCATTTGAGGCTTTGTATGGTCGGCGATGTCGTTCTCCTATCGGGTGGTTTGAGCCTGGCGAGGCTAAGTTATATGGCACCAACCTAGTGAGGGATGCCTTGGAGAAAGTGAAGTTGATCCAGGAGAGGCTCCGCACAGCACAGTCCAGACAGAAGAGTTACGCGGATCAGAGGGCGCGTGATGTATCATTTATGGAGGGAGATAGGGTCCTGTTGAAAGTCTCACCTATGAAGGGTATTATGAGGTTTGGGAAGAAGGGCAAGCTAAGCCCGAGTTTTATAGGTCCCTTCGAGGTGTTGAGGCGAGTTGGAGCGGTTGCTTATGAGCTGGCCTTACCTCCCAGTTTATAAGGAGTTCATCCAGTTTTTCATGTATCCATGCTCTGGAGGTACCACGTCGACTTCTCTCACGTGGTTGATTTTAGCACTATTCAGTTGGATGAGAGGTTGGGCTACGCGGAGGAGCCAGTTGCTATTGTTGATAGACGGGATCGCCAGTTGAGGTCCAAGAGAGTTTCTGCAGTGAAGGTCCAGTGGAGGGGCCAACCAGTCGAGGAAGCGACCTGGGAGTCCGAGGAGGACATGCGGAGTAGTTATCCACACTTATTCAGCACTTCAGGTATGACTCTAGACCCGTTCGAGGACAAATATTTGTTTAAGAGGTGGAGAATGTAATGACCCGAGCAGTCATTTTGTGTTATCAGACCCCCTTCCCCTAAATAAAACTTCCCATAGCGGCTTATTGTGATTTATGACTTGCGGGGGCGGGTGGTCCGGGATTCAGAAATGTTTAGAGACATTTTGGACCACTTGGTTCCTTAAGGCTGGCCTTTAAGGCCAAGTTTGACTTCGGTCGACATTTTGAGCAAACGACCTCGGGATTGAGTTTCGACGATTCCGGTAGCTTTGTATGATGATTTCGAACCTGGACATATGTTCGGAATGGGTTTTGGATGACCCGGGAGCGTTTCTGCGCCCAATATTGAAATGAGAATTTCCTAAAGTTAATATTGTGGTTTGGGACGTGTTTTTATGTTATCGAGGTCCGAACGGAATTCCGAGACTAGGAATAGTTCCGTTATGTCATTTTAACTTGCCTGCAAAATTTGGTGTCATTCCGAGTAGTACAGGTCGGTTTGACGCATTGTTAGCGAATTCTAGAACTTTAAGTTAAAAGTTTGATTCAATTTGGTTTTGGGGTCGAATTCTTAGTTTCGTTGTTGTTTTTCATGTTCCAATAATTCGAGCGAGTCCGTATCATGAATACAGACTTGCCAGTGCCTTTGGACGGGGTTCCGAGGGGCTTGGGTGAGTTTTGGACCCCTCGGAGCTAATTTCAAAACACCATAAATTCTAGGTCTGGTTTCCTTCTCCGCGATCGCGGATGGGTTACTGCGTTCACAAATAAGGAACTGGGCAGGGGTGGTGAATGCCCCGTGCATTCGCACAAATGGCACCGCGATAGCGATGGGTTGGGCTCCTGACCAAGTGCTATCGCACACCCTACCCACGTTCGCACAGAGCCCAGCCTTTGGGCCAGCCCAGCTACTCTTTACCCTGTGCGTTCGCAGTGCTATCTCTGTGTTCGCATAGAAGGCCTATGAGGGCCTGGAAGCTCTGCGATCGCACTGCCCAGGCTGCGATCGCATAGAGGATACCACTGGGAAGTGTGTTTTTATAGCGGTATTTAATTCATTTCCCTCGTCTTCTTCTTCTTCCTTGGTACGATTTTCAGCATTCAAGAGGGGCAAACGACCTAGTTATTGAAGGTAAGTGAATTCTACCCTAATATTAGTTTCATGCATGGATTACAAACTAAATTAACTACCTAATTAGTGAAAAATTAAGGATTTGGGGTAGTAACCTAAGGCTTTTGAAAATGTAGAAAATTACCCGTCAATTAGCTATGAAACCAAATAAAAATCATGTATTAATGATCCTTAGGCTATGGGTGAGTGTTTCCTTCGAGAATTTTTGGAATCCGAGCATGCAGGCTCGGGGTTGGATTTTAGGATTTCTTCAAGAATGACGAAGTTGGCTAAGTAGTAGAAGAATTTCATTCTTTGAGTATAAATTGATATATTTGTATAAAATTTGGCTAGTTTCGAGTCTGTGGGTGTCGAGTTTGTAGTTTCGGGCGCGTTCTTGACCCGGAAAGTAGGTTCGATACGAGTTGAGTCTCCTTTCTAACCTTGTAAGAGGGAACTGTCCCCCTAGGTGCTTTAAATGACTATGTGCTAATGTTTGTGGGGGCTACGTACGCGCAAAGTGATGAGAGTTCGTACATAGCGACTATTATTGTTATGTCCAGGTAGTTAGGCCTACACCATGCCTTATGTTTTTCCTTGAAATGAACTATATGCTTAGTGAATTAATGTTACGTGCAGCTTGTTTCCCTCAAATCATGGAATTTAAGTAATTTTAAGCAATTGTTCACGAAAATTAATTTATAAAGAATAATCGTGTGGATTTTGTGTGCATGTGACCGCTTCGCAATTTACATTCTGCGAGCGGAATGTTATTTCCCCCACTTTCATGGGAGCGGTCCGTACGCCACGGCGAGATTGAAAGATATATATTATGGTTCGGACCGTTCGACCCTCGGCAGTGCACATATATGATCATTATGATGCCTCAGGCTGGTTGTCCTTATCCTGTATTCGCATGTTAAATTGTTAATGATTCCTTTTTATGGATTTTCAGTGGTCAGATATATTTTTAAAGGAAAGAAAAGAATAATGTAGTTAGAAATTGTACATTTACTTCCAGTGTTTATTTGAATTACTGTCATTTTTAATCTTTACTTCTTTTATCATCCTTGTACGTCTGTTACTGATATTATACCTTATTAATCATTCTGTGGACCTTAGTGAGTGTCAAGTCGACCTCTCGTCACTACTTCTTCGAGGTTAGGCGGGATACTCACCAGGTACATATTTGTTTATGTACTCATGCTACGCTTCTGTACTTAATTATACAGGTTCTGAGGCTGGTGCATCTGGTTATCAAACCGGAGCTCGATTCTGATCGTAGTTAGACTTGACTTCAGGGTGAGCTACTTCTCCTGACGATCCTCGGCAGTACCATGGAGTTTTCTTTTGCTTATTTCCCGTCTATTTCTTCAGACAGTGGGACTGTATATTACAGATTTTGTATATTCTGTTAGTATGTCCGTAGGACTTGTGACACTAGTTCCTGGCACACACGTAGTGGTCGTTTTGGTTTGCGGGTCTGTATATATATATTGGCTCACTCCTCTTTATGATTGCTTTTGGTTAAAAATGGCTTACTATCTTTTTCAATTAATGTTTTGAACTTTAAAACTTGGCACGTGTTCGGTTGTTTAATCAAGTATGGGAAAAATCCTTAGTAATTTAAGTGTGGGCTTGCCTAACCCCGGTGTTGGGCGCCATCACGACCTGAGTTAGTATTTTTGGTGGTGACAATTATTATTATTATTATTATTATTATTATTATTATTATTATTATACTGCGTACAGGTTATTGTAAGTGACCCGCCTTTGCCTCATCACTACTTTGTCGAGGTATAACGACCTGGCCGGTCGTTCCATGAGATTAGACTTGTTTCCCCCGTTTCTGCTTTATCGTATGTTTCTTAGCCTATTTATGTTGTGTTGGGTCGGTTGGTTCGGGTTCGGAGTGGTCGTGGTGAGAACTGAGACACTTAGTCTATTAATTAGCTTAATAGTTGAAAAAGTCAAATGGGAGTTGACTTATTGGTAAACGGCCTCGGAATGTGGATTTTATGGCTCGGATAGCTTCGTTAGGTGATTTGGGACTTAGGAGTGTGTTCGGAATGAAGTTTTGATGTCCGGTGTAGAATTAGGCTTGAATTGGCGAAAGTTAGTTTTTGGCGATTTCCGATCGGCAGTGGAAAATAGGCTATCGAGGTCGGAATGGAATTTCGGAAGTTGGATCAGGTTAGTAATATCGTTTTGGATATGTGTGCAAATTTTTAGGTCAATCAGATGTGTTTTGGACGGTTTTGGCATCACTGGCAAAATTTAGAAGTTTCAAAGTTCATAGGCTTGAATTTGATGTAATTTTGGTGTTTTTGGTGTTTCGAAGGCTCGACTAAGTTTGAATGATGTTATGGGGTGTATTGGAAGGATTGGTTGAGGACCCGAGGGCCTCGGGTGTGTTTCGGATGCACAAACGGGCACTTTTGGTCTTTTGGGAGATTACTGGTTTTCTGGTGTTTTAGCAGCAGTGGTTTCTTCACTGCGATTGCGTGAGTTCACCCGCGATCACGTAGGGTAAATTTTAAGGCAGGAAGATTTGTTCTATGTGATCACATAAGGTGGTTTGCGATCGCATAGGTTGGGCAGCCAAATCAGTGCGGTCGCGTGGTTCATTGTGCGATCGCGTAGAAGAAAAAAGGGGGACGCGTGAGGTTGTTGCTATTGCTCTTCGCGACCGCGTGAATGGGTACACGATCGCATAGGTCAGGGAGTTGAAGCTTCTCGATTGTGTGGGGGAATGGTGCGATCGCAATGGGTAAAATTTGGAGGCAGTAAGTTTGTTCTTCGCGATTGCGTGGGTGGTTCCCCGATCGCAGTGAGTTAATACTTAAAGTTGGGAATAATGCTTTAAAAGGCCATTCTTTGCGAATTGAGTCCATTTTTCCTCCATTATTGAACGGTTTTACAGCTCTTTGAGAGGGTTTGAAGAGGAAATCGAAGGGAATCACTTAGAGGTAATATTTTTGACTTCATAACTCGATTCTATGTCGTTAAACTAAACCGAAAATTTGTTGAATTTAAACCCAAAATTGGGGAGATTAGATGCATGAGAATTGGAAATTTCTTTGATGATTTGAGTGGAAAATTGTGGTCCGATTTTAGTGTTCTTGGTATGTATAGAATCGTGGGAGAATGAGGATTCTAGTAATATAAATTTTATCGAATTTCGAGACGTGGGCCTGGGGCTCGGGTTTGGCCAAATTTCGAGAATTGTGTCTAAATTGATAGTTTTCGATTGGGTTTTGTTCCTTTAGCGTATATTGATGATGTTAATCTGATTTTGGTTAGATTCGGAGCAATCGGGAGCCGATTTGAGGGGCAAGAGCATCGCAGATTAGTATTGTGGCCCGGTAGAGGTAAGTAATGGTTATTAATCTTGTCCCGAGGGTATGAAAACCCAGACTTCGTATTTCTCACTGTTTTTAGAATGGCGCACATGTCGGATGACGAGTATGTGGCGTGCACTGATTTTTGGATTGGACTTGGTCCTCTCCGCGGTAACTATTGAGTTGCGTATTTTACTCTAAATCATATGTTAAATTGTGTTCTAAAATTATTGCTATATTTGGGCTATAAGCCATGTTTGGGGCCTCGTGCCGACTTGTTTAGACCCCTTGGGGACTTGTTACTGTTATTTCCTCACTGTTGATTCATGATTTACACTCAGTCATATTGTGCTTAACTGTTTTCGAAACTCAGCCTTATTTACACAATTTTGAGATATAAAATGATGTTTTGGGTCGAGTACCCCGTTTTACTGATACGCCCGAGGGGCTTTCGAGAGTTTCTGACTGAGTGAGGCCGAGGGCCTGATTGTGAGGATATGATATGCCACGAGGTGGCTTGATATTAGCGCTTGGGCTGTAGGAGCCCCTCCGGAGTCTGTACACACCTCCAGTGAGCGCAGGTACCAACTGAGTGCGAGTGCCGAGTGATGAGTGATTGGGAGGAATGAGTGACAGTGAGGCTTCCCGAGGGGCTGATACTGAGTGACTTTGAGGTATGCTGAGTGATGTTCTGCCCAAGGGGCGATTTATGATTCATGTTTTGGCCCGAGGGGCTACTTATGACTTATTTCATTTTACGCTAAATTCTTTAGGTATTTTTATTTCTGAAATTGTTGGAAAGCACATTTTTCAAAGGATTTTACTGAAGTTGGCTTTTAAGGCATGTTGATTTCATATATATACTGTTGGAAAGAAAGGCTTTGCATATTGTGAACTGATGATTCGGTTTTATGTGTTTTTTACTGCTTAGACTTGATTTATTTTCATTACTACTGAGTAGGCGTACTAACATTATTCCATGCACCTCTGTGTGCAGATACAGGTGTTGATACCGAGTGCTATCCATCTATTCTGTGCGGAGCTGGAGATCGGGATATAGAGGTAGTTGTTCAGCGTCCGCAGCATCTCTGTTTTCCCTTCTTATGTTGTACCTAGTTATTCGTCCTGAGGTTTTGTATTATAATAGTATACTTTTGGTATATTCCTTAGATGTTCATGACATGTTGACTCCGGGTCTTTGGAGTAGTTTTAGACTATTTAACAGTTTGTATTGCTTAATAGATTCAGTAATTTATTTACGTTTATGAAATGTTGAAAATGAGTTGGGATTTTTGAGAGAAACTATAAATATGTGATTGTTGGCTAGCCTAGTTCCACGATAGGCGCCATCACGGCCGGTTTAGGATTTGGGGTCGTGACACGAGGTTAGGCTTGGCACTTACAGAGTACATGGGATCGGTTGTACTCATACCACACTTTGCACTTCTTGTGCAAATTTTGGAGTTGGTCCTAGCAACGATCAATATATTGCTCGGATCCAATGCTTGACTAAGACTTGAGGTACAATTGCACATTGTTCGCAGCCCTGAAGTCCCTTTCTACATTAGATTAGTTGTTTCTTTTGATTCAGACAGTTATGCTTTCATTTAAACTATTATATGTAGTACTCTAGTCGTTCGTGTACTTGTGACACCAGTTCTGGGATTGTATTTGGATATCACCATTATTTTAGTTTATTCACTCTATTTCAGTTTATTGGTTTTCATTTAATTTGATTTGTTAAAAATGGCTAAAAACTATATCTAACGTTGTTTTTCCTAGCAAGTGAAATGTTAGGCGCCATCACAGTCCCGAGAGTGGGAGTTCTGGATCGTGACACTCAAGAAAGGATGGCCTAGCCAGACCCTTCCTTGCAATGATCTTTTAATGCTTATGACTTTATTGTTTCCTCATTTAGCCAATCAACCCATTCCTTCAATGAGCTCGCCACGCAGGATACCTAAGATGCCTAGATTTTCTTTTCTTGTCACTTAAGGGTGCTGTGAGAAGAACCTGAAGCTAAAATTTTGAGTATTTTAAAGTAAAAATTAAAAAAATAGTAGAAAAGGAAAGAAAACTTCACAATACATCTAAACAAAATATTTTTGATGTTTTGTTTAATGATACATATTTGAGATCACTAGGTGATGATGTAACGACCTGGCCAGTCGTTCCGTGAGATTTACCCTGTTTTCCCCATTTCTGCATTTGTTATATATTGCTAGCTTGGTTTGTTGTGATGGGTCATTTGGTTTGGGTCCGGAGTGGTTATGGTGAGAATTGAGAAAGTCAACTAAGAGTTGACTTATTGGTAAACAACCTCAGAATGCGGATATTATGGCTCGGATAGCTTCGTTAGGTGATTTGGGACTTAGGATTGTGTTTAGAATATTTTTGTGATGTCCGGTGTAGAATTAGGCTTGAATTGGTGAAAGTTAATTTTTGGTGATTTTCGATCGGCAGTGGAAAATAGGATATCGAGGTCGGAATGGAATTCTGGAAGTTGGAGCAGGTTCGTAATGTCATTTTCGATGTGTCTGCAAAATTTCAGGTCAATCGGAGGTGTTTTAGTTGGTTTCGGCATAGTTGGCAAAATTTGGAAGTTTCAAAGTTCATAGGCTTGAATTTGATGTAATTTTGGTGTTTTCGTGTTGTTTTGGTGTTTCGAAGGCTTGACTAAGTTGGAATAATCCTATGGGATGTGTTGGTATGTTTGATTCGGCCCCCGAGGGGCTCGGGATTGATTTCGGATGGTTCGCGGGGTTTTTGAACTTGGAAATGCAGCAACAGCTGCTGGTGTGAAAGTTTTGGTGTTGACCGCACCTGCGGTTGGGCAGCCGCAGATGCAATGTCGCAGGTGCGATGGGCAGTGCGCAGGTGTGAAAAGGCTAGGCAGGGGATTTTTCCGCAGGTGCAAAGTTTTGGCCGCACTCCCGAAGCCGCAGGTGCGGAAGATAGGCCGCAGGTGCGGAATTGGTCCGTTAAGTGGGATTCCACAGGTGCGCACCTGGGACCATAGGTGCGGGTCTGCAGGTGCGACTAAATGTCTTCAGGTGCGGAAATGACTGGAAGAAACAGTATATAAAGGGCCTCCGCAAAANTTGGGAAGAAGGGGTTGGAGAATTGGAAATTCTTTTGAGGTTTTGGGTAGGCAATTGTGATCCATTGTGATAATTTTTGTATCAGAAGAATCGTGGGAGGACAAAGTTTCTAGTGATGTAAAAAATTTTGAATTCCGAGACGTGGGCCCGGGGCTCGGGTTTGGCCGAATTTTGAGATTTTTGTGTAATTTGATAGTTTTCGATTGGGTTGTGTTCCTTGGTTATATATTGATGATGTTAAACTGGTTTTGGCTAGATTCGGAGCAATCGGGAGCCAATTTGAGGGGCAAGAGCATTGCGGACTAGTGTTGTGGCCCGGTAGAGGTAAGTAATGGTTATAAATCTCGTCCTGAGGGTATCGAACCCCGGACTACATATTTCTCACTGATTTTAGAAAGGCGCACATGTCGGATGACGAGTATGTGGCGCATACTTATTTTTGGATTGGACTAGGTCCTCTGCGCGGCAACTAATGAGTTGCATATTTTACTCAAAACCTTATGTTAAATTATGTTCTAAAGATTTGTGAAATATTTGGGCTATACGCCGTGTTTAGGGCCTCGTGTCGATCTGTTTAGACCCCTTGGGGGCTTTTTACTGTTGTTTTCCTCACTATTTGTTGATGATTTCACTCAGCATCATTGTGCATACTATTTTTTCGGAACTCAACCTGATTTACACTACATGAGCATTAAAATGATGTTTTGGATTGAGTACCCTATTTTTACTGATTCGCCCGATGGGCCTTTTGAGTGGTTCTGCGGAGTGTGGTCGAGGCCAAGAGTGGTGGTGAGGTGCTGAGTCATATTAGCGCTTGGGCAGAAGGATCCCCTCCGGAGTCTGTACACACCCCTAGTGAGCGCACCGAGTGCCGAGTGACGAGTGATTGGGAGGCATGAGTGACTGTGAGGTGCTGAGTGATGGTGAGGTGCTGAGTGACTATGAGGCATGCCCGAGGGGCTGATGATGATACATGTTTTTTCCCGAGGGGCTACTTATGATTTTACTACATTCATTTGCATACCAAATCCTTCGTTTTAAAGTTGTTAAAATGTGCATTCTTTAAAGGACTTTTTCTGAAGTTGATTTAAGGCATGATGATTTGGTATATCTATGTTTATACAATTGGAAAGTAAGGTTGTGTATACTGTGACTTGATGGCATTGATTTTATGTGTTTCCTTGCTACTTAGACTTGATTTATTTTCATTACTACTGAATTGGCGTACTCACATTACTCCATGCACCTCTGTGTGCAGATTCAGGTGCAGATATCGAGCCTTAGACATTTATTCCGCGCGAATCCGGATTACGGGATATAGAGGTAGCTGTTCAGCGTCCGCAGCATCTTTGTTTTTCCCTTCTTGTTGTATCTAGTTTTCATTCGTAGGTTTTGTATTATAATAGTATATTTCCGCTTATTCATCTAGATGTTCATGATTGGTTGACTCCGGGTTTTGAGGTTGGTGGCGCTGTATATTGGCCTATTATATTCAGTAATTTTTGTATATTTTATGAAATGCTTGAAACTTTATTGGGATTTTTAAAAAAAAATTGCGAACATGCGGTAGTTGGCTAGCCTAGTTCCACGATAGGCGCCATCACGGCCGGATAGGATTTGGGGTCATGAAAGTTTGGTATCAGAGCCCTAGGTTACATAGGACTCAACGGTCATGAGCAGGTTTAGTAGAGTCTTGCGGATCGGTACGGAGACGTCTGTAATTATCTTCGAGAGGTTTCCGAACTTTTAGGAAACATTTCTATCTTTCTTGAACTCTTTCGTGCTGATCTATTGATTCTTGAAATCTGAACTTACATTGTTTCATTCTCTCACAGATGGTGAGGACACGCCATACCGATCAGAGTGACCAGTCACCGGCTAGACCAGTGAGAGGTCGAGGCCGCAGTCGAGGCCGTGGTAGAGGTAGGGACCAGCCCACGCGGCAGCCAGGGTAGTACCACAGGATCCCTCTATCGATCAGGATCAGGTTCCCGCCGATAGTGTCCCGGTGGGACAGGCTCAGGAACCAGCAGTGCCTATGGTTATTCCGAGTCTTCAAGAGACCCTGTCTCAGATATTGACAGTATGCACCAACTTGGCTCAGGCAGTCGCTATGTCTTCTACTGCCACCACAGCTCAGGCCGGGGGAGGCAATCAGACTCCAGCTGCCCGGGCACCTGAGCAGGCTGCACAGGGTATTCAGGCACCCGGGCAGCCCCAGCTCAGCCAGTTGCTCCGATCCAGGATTATGTGGTCCCTGCTAAGCCTGAGGATGAGCAGCGCAGGTTGGAGAGATTCAGCAGACTTCAGCCTCCGACTTTCAGCGATACAGAGGGCGAGGATGCCCAGGGATTTCTAGATAGGTGCCAGAGGATACTGCGTACCGCAGGTATTTTGGAGACCGGTGGGGTCTCATTTGTTACATTTCAGTTTGTGGGTGTTGCCTTTACCTGGTGGGAGCCATTCGAGAGGCGTAGACCGGTTGGTTCAGTACCTCTTACCTGGCAGCAGTTCTCCACGATCCTTTTGGAGAAGTATGTTCCTCAGTCCCATAGAGAGGAGCAGCGCAGGCAGTTTGAGCAGCTGCGCCAGGGAGAGTTATCAGTTACTCAGTACGAGATGAGATTTTTCGAGTTGGCTAGTCATGCTTCTGAGATTATCCCTACTGATAGGGAGAGGGTGAGGAGGTTTGTAGATGGTCTTTCTTATCAGCTTCGGTTATTTATGACTCGGGAGAGAGTATCGGGTGCTTCATTCGAGCAGGTTGTTGACATAGCTCGAGATATTAAGTCCATTCGCCGCCAGGAGCGGGAGGAGAGGGAGGCCAAGAGGCCTCGTGGTTCGGGCAGTTCCAAGGGTGCTCCCTTCAGGGGACAGTTTCAACAGGGTAGGGGTCGTTCATTCAGGCCTCCTCAGTCAAGCCGTCAAGCATATAGTGGTGCCTCCTCGGGGCAGGGTCCCCGTGGTTCTTAGTCAGGCCGTACTTCATTTGGTGCCCTCCCAGCTCAGAGTGCAGCTCGAGCACCTCCAGTTCAGGGTTCTTCTATGCAGGAGTTTCCAGTGGTCTTACGGGTGTTAGGGGTTTCTATCAGTCCCCGCCTCAAGCTCCAGGGAGTTGTTTTGAGTGTGGAGAGTTCGGGCACGGGTGGAGGCAGTGTCCCCTCCGTTCTGGTAGATCTTCTCAGCAGAGGGACCAACTCTCGACTTCAGCTCCAGTCAGTTCACCACCCGCCCAGGAAGCCAATGGTGGTAGTCAGTCAACCAGAGGTCGCCCTAGAGGGGGAGGTCGAGCAGGGGGAGGTCAGGCTCACATGTATGCATTTCCAGCCAGGTCGGATGCTATGGCCTCAGATGCCGTGATTTCAGGTATTGTCTCAGTCTGTTGCCGTGATGCCTTGGATTTATTTGACGCTAGTTCTACATATTCCTATGTTTCTTCACATTTTCCCGATTTTCTGGATGTGCCCCGTGAGTCTCTAGTCACTTCTGTTCATGTGTCGACTCTGGTGGGTGATACTGTTGTTGTGGACCGTCTGTATCGGTCGTGCATGATATCTATCGGAGGTCTGGAGACCCGAGTGGACCTACTGTTACTCAGCATGGTCAATTTTGACGTGATATTGGGCATGGATTTTTTATCTCTGTGCCATTTTGTTCTTGATTGTCACGCTAAGACCGTGACCTTAGCTATGCTGGGGTGTCCGAGGGTTGAGTGGAGAGGTTCTTCCGAGTATATGCCTAGCAGGGTGATTTCTTACCTGAAGGCTCAGCGCATGGTTGAGAAAGGGTGTTTATCTTATTTGGCCTTTGTGAGGGATGTCGGTGGTGAGACTCCTGCTATTGATTCAGTTCTTGTGGTCCGTGACTTTCCGGATGTGTTTCCTGCAGACCTGCCAAGCATGCCACCTGACAGGGATATTGATTTTGGTATTGATTTGGTGTTAGGCACTTAGCCTATTTCTATTCCACCTTATCGTATGGAACCAGCAGAGCTAAAGGAATTGAAGGAGCAGCTTCAGGAGCTCCTGGATAAGGGGTTCATTCGGCCTTGTGTGTGACCTTGGGGTGCACCGGTGTTGTTCGTGAAGAAGAAGGATGGGTCCATGCGTATGTGTATTGACTATCGGCAGTTGAATAGGGTTACGGTGAAGAACCGGTATCCCTTGCCCCGCATTGATGATTTGTTTGACCAGCTTCTGGGAGCCTGAGTGTTTTCCAAGATTTATTTGAGATCTGGGTATCATCAGTTGAGGATTCGAGATTCTGATATTCCGAAGACTGCTTTCAGGACCAGATATGGTCATTATGAGTTCTTGGTTATGTCATTTGGGCTGACCAATGCCCCAGCTGCATTCATGCAATTGATGAACAGTGTGTTTCAGCCTTATCTTCATTCCTTCGTCATTGTGTTCATTGATGACATCCTGGTCTATTCTCGTAGCCAGGAAGAGCATGCTCAGCATTTGAGAGTTGTGTTACAGAGGTTGAGAGAGGAGAAGCTTTATGCGAAATTCTCCAAGTGTGAGTTTTGGCTTGGTTCGGTATCTTTGTTGGGGCACGTGGTGTCCAGTGAGGGGATTCAGATTGATCCAAAGAAGATAGAGGCGGTGCAGAGTTGGCCCAGACCGTCCTCAGCTACAGAGATCAGGAGTTTCCTTGGTTTGGTGGGTATTACCGTCGCTTTGTAGAGGGGTTCTCTTCTATTGCTTCACCTTTGACCAGATTGACCCAGAAGGGTGCTCCATTAAGATGGTCTGATGAGTGTGAGGAGAGCTTTCAGAAGCTCAAGTCAGCATTGACTATAGCTCTAGTACTGGTTTTGCCTGCTGGTTCGGGTTCTTACACAGTTTATTGTGACGCTTCTAGAGTTGTCTTAGGAGCGGTATTGATGCAGGACGGTAGGGTGATTGCCTACGCGTCCAGACAGTTGAAGGTGCACGAGAAGAATTATCCATTGCACGATCTTGAGTTAGCTTCCATTGTTCATGCCTTGAAGATTTGGCGGCACTATTTGTACGGAGTACATTGTGAGATTTTCACTGATCATCGTAGTTTGCAGTATCTGCTGAGGCAGAAGGACTTGAATTTATGTTAGACGAGATGGTTAGAGCTCCTTAAGTATTATGACCTCACTATCTTATATCATCTGGGGAAGGCCAATGTAGTGGTCGATGCCTTGAGTCGCAGAGCAGAGAGTTTGGAGAGTCTAGCCTACCTTCCAGTAGTAGATCAGCCATTAGCCCTTGATGTTCAGGCCTTAGCAGGTCAATTGGTGAGATTGGATCTATCAGAGCCCCCGCGGGTATTGGCTTGTGTAGCCTCCAGGTCTTCTCTTTATGATCATATTAGAGCACGCCAGTATGATGATCCACATTTGCTTGTTCTTCAGGAAAGGGTCTGTCACAGTGATGCCAGGGATGTGGTTATTGGTGATGATGGGGTCATGAGGATGCAGGGCCGGATTTGCGTGCCCAATGTAGACGGGCTTCGAGATTTGATTCTAGTAGAGGCTCATAGTTCGCGGTATTCCATCCATTCGGGTACTGCGAAGATGTATCAGGATTTGAGGCAGCATTATTGGTGGAGGAGGATGAAGAAGGATATTGTGGAGTTTGTGGCTCGGTGTCTCAACTGTCAGCAGGTCAAGTATGAGCACCAGAGACCAGGTGGATTGCTTCAGAGAATTGATATTCCAGAGTGGAAGTGGGAGCAGATCACCGTGGACTTCGAGTTGGACTCCCACGGACTTCGAGGAGGTTTGATGCTATATGGGTTATTGTGGATCGGCTGACCAAGTCCGCGCACTTCATTCTTGTTGGTACTATTTATTCTTCAGAGAGGTTAGCTAAGATTTATATCAGGGAGATTGTCCGATTGCATGGGGTTCCAGTTTCTATCATTTCCGACAGAGGCACTCAATTCACATCTCAGTTTTGGAGATCTCTGCAGAGAGAGTTGGGTACTCAGGTTGAGTTGAGCACAGCGTTTCATCCTCCGACCAACGGGCAGTCGGAGCGTACCATTCAAATTTTGGAGGATATGTTGCGTGCTTGTGTGATTGACTTTGGTGGTTCATGGGATCAGTTTCTGCCACTAGCGGAGTTTGCATATAATAACAGCTATCAGTCGAGTATCCAGATGGCTCCGTATGAGGCTTTACATAGTAGGAGGTGCAGATCTCAGGTTGGTTGGTTTGAGTCGCGCGAGGCTAGGCTGTTGGGCACAGACTTGGTTCAGGATGCATTGAGTAAGGCGAAGTTCATTCAGGAGCGGCTTCGCACGGCGCAGTCTAGGCAGAAGAGTTATGCGGACCGGAAGGTCCGA
>ML342988.1:0-12935 GCA_005239505.1 Nicotiana paniculata | reverse complement strand
AATATTTATAGCAAAATAGTATAGAATTTCGGTGTGGTCAAAAAATAGTTGTTCACAGTAGGCGATGTCTATCTCCGGTTGTTGGGTACAAATTTGGTTCAGGAGGCCTTGGACAAGGTCAGGATCATTCAGGATAGGCTTCGTATAGCTCAGTCCAGGCAAAAGAGTTATGCAGATCGCAAGGTTCGAGATATGGCTTTCATGGTGGGTGAGCGAGTATTACTCTGAGTGTCGCCTAAGAAGGGCGTGATGAGATTTGGGAAGAAGAGCAAGCTTAGCCATAGATTCATTGGCCCGTTTGAGATTATTGATCGAGTGGGAGAGGTGGCTTATAGACTTGCATTGCCACCTAACTTATCAGCCGTACATCCAGTTTTTCATGTGTCCATGCTTCGGAGGTATCACGGCGATCCATCCCATGTGTTAGATTTCAGCACTGTCCAGTTGGACAAGGACTTATCTTATGAGGACGATNGGTACTTCCTTCTTCTGTCCGTTCGAGGACGAACAGTTATTTTAGAGGTGGAGAATGTGACGAACCAAAGGGTCATCACCTATTTTATTACCTATTCCGTACTTCTGAGGCCTTGAAAACCTCATTTGTAGTTGCCTCAATTTGCATGCGCAAGCCGGGCGCGTAGCCAGACAGATATATGAAATTCTGTGAAAAATGCTAAGACTTGATATTAAAATGAATAAATTTGACTACGGTCAACATTTTGGGTAAACGGACCCGGACCCGTGATTTGACGGACCCGGACCCGTGATTTGACGGTCCCGGAGGGTCCGTAGAAAAATATGGGACTTGCGTGTATGCCCAGAATCGAATTCCGAGGTCCCAAGCCCGAGAAATGAATTTTGAGTAAAATTGTTTTCTGAAAATATTTGAGGAAATTTAAAATGAAATATGATTAGAAAGTGATGGTATCGGGCCCGTATTTTGGTTCCAGCGCCTGCTACAGGTCATATATATGGTTTAATCACTTTTTGTAAAGTTTGGTTGAAATCGGATTTCGTTTGACGGGTTTCGAATTTAAAATGGAAAATTTGATGTTTCATGAAATTTGATAGAATTCATGGACTTTGAGGCTTAATTTGACGTGTATGATGTTGTTTTGGCGATTTGATCGCAAGGGCAAGTTCGTAGGATGTTATATGAGTTATCTGTGAAATTTGGTATCATTCCGAGATGTATAGCACGTTGTTAGCAAAGTTAGAAAACTTAAAATTCCTAAGTTTGGTTCTTGAGGTTTAGGGGTGTGATTTCGAGTTTTAGCGTTGTTTTGAGTGTTCCGAAGGCTCGAGCGAGTCCGTATTATGATTTGGGACTCGTTGGTATATTTGGATTAGGGCTCGGGTGGGCCCAGGTGCCTTTCGAGAACCTAACGGGGCTAAAAACTAGCAAACACAGCTGCTGGTGCACCTGCTCTGGTGTGGCCGCAGGTGCGGTCCCAGGCATCGTAGGTGCGATCACCAGTGGTCTGGCCAGCCATCGCAGGTGCGGAGCATTTCTCGCAGGTGCGATCCCAGACCCCCTAGCCCAACTCCGCAGGTGTGAGATTCTTCTCGCAAGTGCGAGACCGCAGGTGCGGTCCCCAAAGCCGCAGGTTTGAGTTCACTGTTCAAGCAGTAAGTTTTAAATACGGGTTTTAAACCCAGTTCTCTCATTTTTCATCTTCTTCCTTAGGCGATTTCCACCATTTTTAAGAGCTTTCGACCAGGTCTTGCAAGGTAAGTAAATTCCACCCGTAAATTTGTTTCATGCATGCATCCTAGCCTAATTAACTACACAAACTAGTGCAAAAATTCAAGAAATTTGGGTAGTAACCTAGAATTTGTGATCACTTTAGAATTTTCTGTGAATTCTCCATGAAATCAAGTAAAAATCGTATATTTATGATCCTTAGGCTTTGGGTGAGTGTTTCCTTTGAGAGTTTCAAGAATCCAAGCGAGCGGGCCCAGGGTCGAATTTTGCTAATTTTGGAAGAATGCTAGGAAATGGATAATTAGGCCATGTGATTGACTCATTGAATCCTTATTGATATACTTGAGTTGGTTATGTCTAATAATACCATTTCAGAGTCGAATTCTAAAGGAAAGGCGGTGTTAGAGGGTTGATTGCTATACTGGTGACGAGTATCTATACATTGGTGTCTAGCATGACCGTGAGTCCTTATATTGTGAATATTCTTATTTTATTGTAATTTTCATGCTTAATTGATGATTTCTATATGTTGTGAAGAATATGTGAAGGGAATTGTAATCTTTAAACTCTGTTGGAGCATTGGCTCAAATTGTAACACGAACGATGAAGGTATATGAGATAACTGTATCCTTTGGAGCATTGGCTCAAGTAATGGAGTGAATTATGAAATGAAGTGAAAGAAAGAGAAAGAGCTACTAAAATATACCCTTTCCGGGTCATTGTTGCTTTTTATATTGTCTCACTTGTTGGGATGTTGAGATTACTGTTATTGTTCCCTTGCCGGGATTTAATTGTTGATATTGTTCCCTTATCGGGATTTAATTGTTGATATTGTTCCCTTGCTGGGATTTAATTATTTAATTGATGTTCCCTTGCCGGGATTTCTATTTTATTCTGCTTACTTCCTTGCCCTTGTTTGTGATTGTTGTTTGGGTGAGGAAGAGTGTTAAATCACGAAGGGTGATGTCGTGCACTGTTGATATTATGAGGAAGAGTGTTAAAGCACGAAGGGTTATGCCGTGCATTGTTTTATATTGTTCCCTTTTTGGGGTTATTATTTCTATTTTGTTTACTCCCTTGCCCTTGTTTGTGATTGTTGTTTGGGTGAAGAAGAGTTCTAAATCACGAAGGGTGATGCCGTGCATTGTTTGACATTGTGAGGAAAGAGTGTAAAGCACGAAGGGTGATGCCGTGTCGTACGATGTACCATTCCGTACCGTTATTCATTGATTATATTGTGAGGAAAGAGAGTAAAAGCACGAAGGGTGATGCCGTGCCATGATTTACATTGATTACATTATACATTGCATAGTGGAGACGAGAGTAAAAGCACGAAGGGTGATGTGTACCATGATTTACATTGATTACATTATACATTGCATAGTGAGGACGAGAGTAAAAGTACGAAGGGTGATGCCGTGCAAGTTTGTGATTTCTTGTCCTTATTGATATGCTGACTTTGTTGTTCTTTTCCTTGTTGAGATTTCTTATATGAAACTGTTATCTCCCCACAGAATTTTCCCCTTCCTTTATTAATTGTTTCTCCCTATATTTATTATCCGTGGTATATATGTATATCTATTTATTTGAACTGCACAAGTTTATTTGGTAGTCAGGTTCTAGCCTCGTCACTACTTCGCCGAGGTTAGGCTAGACACTTACCAGTACACGGGATCGGTTGTACTGATGCTACACCTGCACTTCTTTATGTTGTGCAGATTACGCAGCCGGACCCGGAGGACATCATTAGTGGGAGTGTCTTCCAGTTATCCTAGAGGCTTCAAGGTATACCCACTGGCGTTCGTGGGCCTTGGCATCTCTTCCATCCCTTTGTATTCACTTCTGTCTTGTTTTTCCACTAGTTTCAGAGACAGCTATGTATTCTCTTTTCAGACTTGTATTTAGCACTCTTATAGACAGTTTGTGAGTTTGTGACTCCAGGTTTTGGGAAATTTTGCGTCGTTGTATTATGATTGTCTTTACTTGGCTTGAGACCGTATTTATTCCGCTGATTAATTGAAAATTGTTTAGCTTATTCTGCTAAATTGAGATTACTATGCTAGTATAGCTATACACGTTGGCTTGTCTAGCGAGTTCAACATTAGACGCCATCATGGCTTGACGGTGGGATTTTGGGGTATGACAATATGATATCTAAGTGAGCGGAGATGTTAACAAAATGTTAGACAAGTTTGATAATTCCCAAAGAAGATCCTACATGCATGGTTTCTAATGCACATTGAGACTTGAGAATATACATAAACATGGATTTTGATGCAGAATTGATAAACGTCCTATAACAGGATTTCTAGGATGCAGATGTGAAATTCAAGATTACAAATAATGAGATAAGTCCTATAGGCATGGTCTATAATGCATATAAATAATCACAAACAATCCTATAGGCATGATTTCTACCTGAACCCAATCAAAAAAATATATAAAAATCCCTCCTAGCTTTTACTAATAACCCCATATCTGTTTTACAAGGATTATTATTACAGGCCAATACAAATGAATTACATCATGGAAATCACTATACTATATGGAGCCTTATCAGGCCCGAAGTCTACCTGGAAGCCAGGCCTTCAATCAAATCTGGAGTACACTAGTAGTTCATAATAACACAACTAGGCTTCTGGTGTGTCAAAGTTCCCAAGGGCCTCAGGGACCCCGGGCAATGCTCACACTAGAGCCTTTTCAAAGAAACATTTTTTTGTAAACAAGTTTGTAAGGACAAGCCCAATGTGTCAAAGTTCGGAGGAGTCTCATGGACTCCTAGGCAGTGCTCATACTGGGGGCCAGGACCCTAGATATCTAAGGGTGGGAGTTGAAAATAGTATATAAAAGTAGGAGATAGTTTTAGAAAAAACAGTTTGGACCTTTAGAAGTGAATATAAATAGATTACAGGATTAAAGACTACAAACAAAACCACATTTAGCAAACTGAATTTAGACATGAATAGTAGTTAGACAATAAAAAAAACAAGGTTTCACATTGCATAAATTGGCTTAGTTGATTAACTATTACTAGGTGGGATCAGAACAACATCCTGCAATTAAGAGTAAACAGCCAGAAGAACACATAGTGCATAGTAGGGTGATAGAAACATAAACATGCTAGTTCAGAAACAGATAAACAAGTATCATGATCAAACAGAACATGCTGAAGTTAAATGTCTAATCAGACAGCCATATAAAAATTTAAAGCCTATTAGTACAGGAATCATGAATTGACTAGGAACATGTTAAGGTCAAAAACACATAAACGGGGCAGGAATTGAAGCATGCTATCTGAGAAACAAGTACACAAGTGTCATGGATCAAAACTGAATATACTAACCATACTAACATATAGGACAGGACAAGTTAACAGGACTTAAGACATGCTGATCAAGAGCAATAAACATGAAGGACATAGGTTCAACTACATAACATATTGAGTATGATAACAAAAATAGGAGCATACCAGTTAAGAAGTAGTAAATAGGAAGATGAAAGCAAGTAAAATCCAAGGGTCTAGCCATGGCTTTCAGCCGGCTAGACAGAGCAGCAAAACAAAAGTAGAAAGACTACAACTGAGAGTGTAAGAGTCAAGTTGTGTGTGTGTTTTTGTGTTTTTCTATATGTGTTCGTGTGTTAGAATCAGAACAATGAAAGGTTTATATAGCACATAGTAGAGTAGACCAAACAAGGCAAGAGAAATCAATTGCACACAAATAAGGCATGCAACATCAATTAATCAGTCAATTAGGGCTTAATGGAAATAAATTAACAGCAAGTAAAACTTAAATTAAGGAGAGTCTTTCACGGGGTAAATCAGTAGATAGGATTGAGGCTAAATAAGGTAAGTAATAAATCAATTTGAGGTCAGTCAAAACAATCAAAACCCAGAAATCAAGCCATCAATATAATTAAGGAAGGTAGTACTAATTATGAATTACATATAAGGAAAAGATAGGTAAATACTTTCAGAGGGATACCAGTTTTAAAAGAAGACAGAATTCCAAACCCTAATTAGGCAAACAAAACTCAATTAATCCCTTTTAATTGACAGAGCCAAAGAATAACAGACAAATATCAGAACAAACAGTGGAATAATTTGAAACCCTAGGGATTAAAACATAGATATGAACATCAGTCGAACAAGTAAAGAGAACCGGAGTTAAACGCTTAAATATTTTAGAACTTTTTGCAGAAACTTTAAGATGAAACCCTAGCTTTTAGGAAAAAACAAAAATCGGCCAACAATGATGGTAAAAACAGAAGATCTTAAAAGAAAAGTATCAAATATACTCAAAATCCTTTCAGATCTATAGAAATCTGAACGAACTCAAGTAGAAAGCAACTAGTGTTTTAACAAAAAGACAGAGTTGAGGAAAATCTGGTTTGAACCAGAGATTTGAAGCCATAAACATGAATATATCAGTACTCACAAATATAGGAATGGAAACAGGTAGATTCATCGAGAAAATGAGGGCTTGGAGCCAAGTCTGTGTTGAATCTCTTTGAGATTCCATCAGATAACACAAAATCATAACACCAGTGGAGATAGGAGGCCAGATAAGGCCTAGCATCGAAGAAATAAGCCATGAATTGAAAGGGTTCAGGTGACGGCGGGCTAGGGTTAGGAAGAGGTTGAGAGAGAATAGAGGGGAAAGGGGATTCAGGGGCGGCGGAATTTTAGAAATGATTAGGTTTAGGGTCGTTTGGTTAATAAAAATGGAAATAATATCTTGGACCGTTGATCTCTGAGATCAACGGCCAGGATTCGGTCTGGGGGTTGGGCGGGTTTAAATAACTGGGTGATTGGGTTGGGTTATGGGTTAAGTTTAGGGCATTGGGCTGGTTAGGGTATTGGGTTGGGTCCGAAAATTAGTTTAAAAAAGGCTACTTGTTAAATACCCAATAATTTGATAAATAATTTGTCAAAATAGTAAATAAATGATGAAAAATACTATTTGTCTATGAAAATGATTCAAAATAATTACTTAATATTATAAAACTATAAAAGGTCATTTTCGTGTAAAATCAAGTAATTATGCACACATGGGTTATTATTGCAAAATTATCGCAATTGTAACCGACAAATGTAAATATAATTATGCATAAAATGATTAAAGCTTAATATAAATATAAATGATAAAAATTAAGCAATAAATTATTATAAAATCATTTGTGATGTAATTAATAATTATATAAATAATAAAATGATGGAATAAATTACTTTAAAATCCTTTAAACTTACAGAAAATTAGAGAAAAATACTAATTGATGCTCATGCATTATTTTGAAAGTATATATGCATTTTGAAAATATTATAGGAAAAAATTGGGTATCAACAACGACCAATCTTTTCCTTAGAACAAAAATCAATAACCACGATAGTCACTCCATAACTTTCATAGCGTGAGGAATGTACTCAGATATCAAGTCAATTTCACAGTAAAACCCTTCGTGCATTTATCTCATCCTCACCAAATATGCATATAATAGTACCAACCGGATGGTATAAATGCCGATAATAGTAATGACAAAGTAGGACATACACAAACAACAATAATGAACGAGGATATACATATGGGCAACAATATTAGTACTTGGCGGAAAGCATAGGAATAATGACAACAATTAGGAAAGAAAAATATAAACATCAACTAACTAGCATGGTGGACGCCTAGATATAGATATAACAAATAAAAATGGGATACATGACCTTTATAAGTTAACAAGTTGAGACATGAATGACTAACATGGTAGAAGGCCTGTACTAAAGTGCAACAAAATAGATATGGCATGGATGTAATTATAACAGTAGGAAGTAGGCATATTATTTGCAAGTTAAGCAAGTAAAAGGCATGTGCAACACAACAACAATTGAGATAGAGAACAAAGACAGAACAGTAACGACAATTCACATAAGAACTATAAGTACGACAATAATAACTCAAGGAAAACACATGAACGAATCTACAAAGAAAGGATATCATGACATAATACATGTCCCTCGTCCTTACTTTCACGGATACACACTTAGTGCCATGAACTTATGATAACATAAAATCATGATAATATACATGAAATGGCACGGCATCACCCTTCATGCTTTTACTCTCAAATGAAATGGCACGGCATCACTCTTCGTGCTCTACACTCACATAACATAGAACGACATCACCCTTCGTGTTTTTACTCTCAAGTGATATGGCACGACATCACCCTTCGTGCTTTATACTCTTCCTCACATGCTAATATNTATATATATATATATATATAATGACACGGCATCACCCTTCGTGCTTTACACTCTCCCTAACATGATAATGTATATATAATGGCACCGCATCAACCTTCGTGCTTTACACTCTTCCTTACCAAGCATATGTATATCAATGTCGAACAATATAGGAAGCATAAATAATGTCAAGGAGAGTGTTTAAATGAATATTCCAAACGAACACCATTCACAACTTTCAAGCCAACAATAATTCAATAAACTCTCAAGAACCTTATTATTCAAGTATTTCAACAAATCTCAAGAATGATCTACACCACGAGTATAGAATCTAATATCTCAAGGATATCAGTCGTAGCAATGTATTAATGATTAAGCATAATGATGACCGAATTAGACATATCAATATTTTATCAGAATTCCGTCAAATTTTGATCATGTTATAATAAACTAAATCTTGGTTTCTAACTTTTAATTCAATATTCTTAGTATTTATGAGTCAAGTAAGACATGAAGCAAGAAGGTCATGTAATTCTACCAGGCACAATTCATAGCATAATCTACCCCCGAGCATGATTAATCCTGGCACATGCATATATGCTCGTCACCTCATATATGTATCAACCCCGCATGTAGCAAATAATTTCAAATAGTAGGAAAAATTCCTTCAACAAAGTTAGGCAAGACACTTACCTGCAACAAGCCAAATCGATACACTAGAAGTGCCATCCCGCTCCAATCATCCTTCGAACGGCTCAAAACTATCCTAAAGCAACTCAAATACATCAAATAATGCTAAAGGAAATAAACTCAATCGATAAAGGTCGAATCTTTAATCAAAAGACCAAAATAATCCAAAAGTTCCAAGCCGGAACCGCACCTCAAAACCCGACAAATCTCACAAAATCTGTCAACCCATTCAAATATGAGTTCAACCATACTAGTTTCACTCAAATCCGACTTCGAATCAATGTTTAAAACTCAAAAATTCGCTTTATGAAACTTTAGGCTAAAAACCCCCATTTTCCTTTTTAAAATTCACATTTCGATTATCAAAAAGGAAGATAGATTCACGAAATATAACCAAACCCGAGTAAAGAAAACTGACCCAAATTCATATGGTGAAAATTGCTTCAAGAACCGCCTCAATCCGAGCTCCATAGCTCCAAAAATGTAAAAATGGTCGAAACCTTCAAAATAGAGTAATTTATACTTCTGCACAGGCATCCTCTTATGTGAACAAGAGAAATCCATAACGTTCGGATGAATAAAATATACTGCCACCAAAAAAGGTCTACGTGAATGCGGCAACACTTCTCCAAATGCGATGCTTACCTGACCTGACCTTATGCGAACGTGGGCACAACTACGCGATCGCATAGGCTTAAAGCCTGATGCCGCAACTAACCACTCCTCTATGCGGATGTATGATCCTTCTCGCGTCCGCGATGACCTGTGTCTCCCAAAGCTTCGCGAATGCGGGCCTTATTATGCGAACGCAATGAATAAATCACCACATGCCATCAAGAACTCTTCGCGATCACGTCCTTGCCTTCGCGACCGCGAAAGACAAAACCAGATACTCAAACACCAGAAACTTCAGCACATCTCAAATTCCAAAAATTGGTCCATCAATCATCCGAAACCCACTCGAGGACCCCCGGACCTCCACCAAACATACCAATCATTCCCATAACATAGTCGGACCTACTCGAGGCCTCAAATCCCACATAACAACAACAAAACGACAAATCGCACTCCAATTCAAACTTGGTGAACTTTAAGCTTTTCAACTTCCATAACTCGTGCCGAAACATAGCAAACCAATCCAGAATGAATCCAAATTTTTCACACAATTTACAAATGACATAACGAAGCTATTCTGATTCCCAAAACCACAATCCGAACCCGATATCTACAAAGTCAACTCTCGGTCAAACTTGTGAATTGTCCAAACCTTCAATTTCCAACTTTCGTCGATTAGTGTCGAATCCTTCTAGAAACATCGAAATGCAAATCCAGGTATACGATCAAGTCAAAAATAACCATACGGACCTAACAGAACCATCAAAACTCCAATACAATGTCAAATGCTAAAAAGTCAAACTTGGTCAATCCTTCCAACTTAAAGCTTAAATCTTTAAGTTCATTCTTCCAAATCGATTCCGAATAACTTGAAAACCAGAGCTGAAGATTTAAACAGGTCATAATACATCATGTGGGTATACTCATGCTCTCAAACTACCGAGAAAAGTACAAATGCTCAAAATAACCAGTCGGGTCGTTACTGCCAAACGCGCACGCAAATATACGCGGTCTCAAGTAATAAAGTGACTAAAAGTCGGATGTCGAACTCACGAGGACTTGTGATTAACTATTAACTAAATTAGACTATCCTAAGTATCTAACAAAAATTAAACCTAGA
This sequence comes from Nicotiana paniculata, assembly GCA_005239505.1. Lineage (NCBI taxonomy): Eukaryota > Viridiplantae > Streptophyta > Magnoliopsida > Solanales > Solanaceae > Nicotiana > Nicotiana paniculata. The sequence continues at coordinate 2,570 of ML342988.1, read as the reverse complement.
AATATTTTATTCTAAACTAACTAAAATGAAAAAAACAAAAAAAGAACTCTAAAAAAATGAAGAGCAGCTTTTTTATGTTATCAATGTGATGAAAACGATCTAAGGTTATGGTATATCTAACAATCCTATTGTATTCTTCGATTCAGTTGACTAAATAATTTATCTAGTTTATTGGTTAACATGGTTAATATTGCTCATAAGAATCTGTCGAGTCCTTACTCGCCTATTCAAGCTAACCTAACGCCTATACGTTTATGGAATTAGAAATAACAAGAATGTATTTATAATTCTTGTAAATCAACCAAGCAAGTCAATTAGGTACATGTCTATCCTTACCACAAATCCGTTCACTACAAGAAATCTGTCTTTTAGCGGCAATATTTAGTGGCGGCTTTATTTATTGCTACAAATATCACATTTTTAGTGGCGAATCTAAAAGTCACTACTAAAGATTAAGTTTTAGTGGAGACATTCTCAGGTCGCCTCTAATATGTTCCACTAAAACCTGAATTTTTAGTTCCCACTATTAACAAAAAATTGGCTCCAAATTTTTAGGAGCGACTCAAAAAATATCGCCCCTGTAGGTTTTTTGCAGCGACTAGTCGCTACTATAATTTTAAAAAAAAAATCACTTAACATTAATTAAATAACAGAAAGGAAAGGAAGAAATTAAAAGACACAAACGAAGAAAGGGGTTTTCTCGTCTTCTGCAGCTTCCTCCTCTCAATCTCTCTCAACCAAAGAGGTTTTCTCCCACTCCTATCAAATTTATCCATCCAATTCCCACAAATCTCTTGAATCTATCCTTAAATCGCAAATGTAAACCAATACCCAAAGCCCTAATCAAAAATTATATTCTCAAATTAGGTATATGTTTGAATCCTAAAATTAATTCTGAGTTTTTCTTATTTGAGCTTTCAATTTCGGAGAAAGGTAAGCTTTTTACTTAATTTTCTTTTGTTTATGATTTTTGGGGTTTTGATTTAAGGTGATTTGATAGCTGGTGTTTTTTACGTGATTCTTTGGACGCGAAAGAGCAGGTTACAACTGATTCTTTTGTTCGTTACGCGACTCTTTGTTTTTTACACGATTTTATTTTTTCCCTTTTTGTTTATTCGGTTGGTTTATGTATCGTATATTTTTACTGTGCTTGTTTATTTGGTTGGTTTATTTTGATTTTGATTTTTAAGTATGATTAATTTGCTTTTGATTTGATTTTTGATTCACAATTGAATCTCCAAATCCAAAAAAATGCTTTTACAACTATGTTTTTAGGTACATGCAGCTAGCGAGAATGATTATTTCTTCTATTTCACCTTTAATTTCTCTAACCCATTTGAAACTATACAGGAATCAAAAGTAATTTTTCTTGAATAGCCATCGCCTGAAGTCGTTTCTCAATGTCGATTGCTCTTTCACTGGGTAAGTTGAAAACTTCTTTAGTTTCCCATTATAAACAATAGGGAATTCTGCCTGCAAAAACTATGTTTCTTTTGTTGGGAAATTCCTCTTTCTTTTGTGTTTTACTGCCTGCAAAAATTCTGTTTTCTTTGTTTGGTTTTTCATTTTTATGTTTTTATGGTTGATTATGATACCTATCATGTTTTCTAGTACTTGAATGTTTGCAATCTGTTATGAATAATCTCGTACATCTGTGATAAAAACATGAAAGTGAAGGTTGTCATATACAATATTAGAAAACATGTAATGTTTGGAAGTGACTTAGAGAAGTCACAGTAGTAAGTTTGTGCTAGGCTGCTAGCTATTTAATGAAGACATTAGGGTATCATAACATTGGGAATGATTGAAAAAAAATGAAGACATTAAAATAGAAATGACAGTTGAAAAGTTTAAGTAGTGTTTAAAATTCTTTTATCGAACTCATATTGTATGTTTGCCTCTAAAATTCTGTTAGAATTGTCGGCAGCTCCTCGGACTTGGCTAAGCTCTATGCCATATTCAGCACTTGTTGAATTTATATTCTTTTCATTGTACTTGGAAACAATTTCTAGATTAATTCCTTAAAAGGCATCCCTGGATTGCAAAAATAGCCCATTTCATTGTACACAAATAGCCCATTTTTTTGCAAAACTATCACTGGCCAGTACCTTTTATTTACACTGCTTTGGCAATCAGTTCTGCCTAATATCCTCCTGTTATTGTTGATGTACCTGCATAAAAACCTTCTCTTGTTATCCTACTTCCATATCGCATTAACAGCAGTTCCCAGTTTGGTTCAGCTGCATCCAAAATAGATTGCCAAACTTGCTTAGTCGCCTGCCCTTTGCTCACTTGTGCAACCTTTGATATATTCCTTGTTATGCTTATTCCTTCCCCAGCTTGCCTTCCAATGGAATGAGTACTAATACCACCATTTGGGAGTTGGGACAAAGGAAGGGCATTTTTCCAGTAATGTTCCTCCTTGTGTACTCTGTCCATTGCCAATATTCTGAGTTTCAATTGGTTTTTCTCGTCCAAACTTCACATATGATCCATGATTGAACTTGTGATTTACCTATCCTCATATGTTCCTTGTATATCCTACTTGCTACATATGAAGACTCTATTGA
>ML342987.1:5267-29954 GCA_005239505.1 Nicotiana paniculata | reverse complement strand
AAGTACATAAAATGCGAGGTAAATAATGCTTAAAATCACGAATTCTAGCCACACATCAACAGGCACAGGAGAAATGCCATTTTCACTTGTTTATGGTTCAAAAGCCTTAATCCCAGTCGAAATAGGAGAGCCAAGTATGAGATTAACACAAGCAACGAAAGAATCAAATGATGAAGAATTAAGAACGAACGTGGATTTACTCGAGCAAAGAAGAGAAGCAGCCTTAGTAAGGATGGCAGCACAAAAGCAAATCATTGAACGATACTACAATAGAAAGGCTCATCTCAGATACTTCAAGATTGGGGACTTCGTTCTCAAAAAGGTTTTCCAATCAACAAAAATAGCTGGAGCAGTAAAGTTGAACCCAAATTGGGAAGGTCCTTATAAAGTTCGAGGTATCGCTGGGAAAGGTGTTTATGAGTTAGAAACCATGGACGACAAGGTGTTACCTTCAAATTGGAATTCTGTTCATCTGAAGAAATATTATTTCTAAGAAAGAGAAATACCCTCGGTCAGGTATCACTTAACTACGATTTTATTTTGTTCAGTTAAAATTATACTAATAATTTTAGATGATAGGCAAAAAGCTATCCAGAACCAAATGCTGATATTAGACCTGAAAGAAACGTGAGATACAAAATTATTCCCGGTCTAGGGTTACAACCTTTTTGGTGGAAATAAAAAGGGTTAAGCAGTTATCATCTAAAAATATACCTCCGAGTCCCGTATGTATTTTCCTTTTCAGGAAATGGAGCACATGGAAGGAATAATCAAGTGCTCGAGATTTCATACATCAAAGCTCTAACACTTAGGGAACTATGGAAGACAAAGAGGACTAAAGAAGACCAAAAGAGTCAGAATTCAAGTCAAGCCTGTGTCAACCCAAAAAATTAAAAGTCAATAGCAAATCAAGAGCCAAAAACACAAGCCTTATTCAAAAACCTTTTCTAATAAGCTTCGATGAAGTATAAACTCGCGGATGTAAATTACAAGACCTTACGAGTACTTAGGTTAAAGGAAATATTTAGTCATGGGTTGCAAAATATACCCTAGAATTTTGTGAAATCTGTTATAAAGAAAATAGTTATGAAAGAGTTGTAGATATTGTACAAAGAGTTACTTGAATACATGTAAAGTGTTTTATAATTTTAAAGAACTAAATAGAAAACTTCCTCAAATTATTCAAGAAATTTCTGAGAATATGTATTTTCCTACTTCTTTCATATATTTACACCAATATGAAGTTGAGACGTCTTCTTCATTAGTGTCGTTTATAAAAGGGCCCCCTTTTATAAAAATCCGTGTCTATAGCAAAATCACGAAATATTAAAGAACTTTTAAATGCGAATTGAAGAGTAGAACAGAAAATCAAAACGAAATATTATATATTAAACCCGGTTAAAACTAAGTATAAACTTATTTCAAACCAAAGTATTTGATAATGAACCCCAAAATGGAACAGGGGTAAAAACTTGCCAACCATTCCAAAAATTTTAAAAAAAACATAAGAAACTTTCCAAACACAAGTTCACTATGGGGAAGAATCTAAAATAGTACTATCAGCAGCGAGAGAATTCAAGATGGCATCATCAGCAGTGGGAGAAGGTTCAACTTGAGTAGAAGAGGCTTGAACACCAACTTCACCAGGAGTAAGTTCATCACCTTCGGGAATGCCGACCGCAGGTGAGGAAAAGTTCTGACTCTACTGAGTTTTTTCAATGGTTTCCTTAGTTTTTTCAATCTCAACAGTCAAGTCAAATCCTTCCTAGCTAGCCTCCATCAAATTCTCGAGGCGCGTGTTCAAAAAATTTCAGCTTATATCAAGAGTTGATTTATCTTCAAGGGCCTCGTAATCTCTTTCCCATTGCTAGATTTCAGCCTTCCTTCTTTTTCAGTCAAAGAAGCATCATAAGAAGCCTTCAGAGGGTCGAGTGATCTCTCCAAGAACTAGACCTTGTTAGAACATTCACGAAGGTCTTCTTGAGCCTGAGTGAATGTTTGAACAAGGTCCCCGGCATAGATCTCTTTCTGATTAAGTAGTTCTTTAAACCCCTAATATTCTCAGTAGCTTTATAAAGCTGCTTTGTGAATGATGACTCAAGGATGTCCTTATCCTTGCCCACTTGACTGGAAGAGGCTTTTTCAATCGCCAATTCTGCTGCCATCACTTTTACTTGTTGTTCCAAAGCACACTTCTCCTCATCTAAAACTTCATTTTATAAATGAAGGCCTTCAAACTGTTCTTTCCAGTTGTCCGCTTCCGTACGATAGTTGTTGACTAACTGCTTTGTATGGACGATCCTCTTCATCAGCTCCGTGCCTATCAGGTTGATCTACAAAAGAAAGAAAAGAAGTGATTATAAACAAATATAAAAAAAATCACAAGGAAAATAAAAAAAGAGTTAAGGATTATACCTTCAAAGATGAATGGACAATGGCATTCATCCATGTCAAAGAGTTGTGACTTTCCAACTTAGACTTCTCAATTGGGCCAAGTAGTGGTTTTAGCCATACATCGACTTGGCCAGACTTTTTCAATACCATCCTCGGGGTATTCAATGGTAAATTTTTTCTTCATCCTATTGCTACTGGAAGAACCAACTTCAACGTGAGAAGTGGTAGCAATAGGGACAGTTGAGGAAGTGAAAACAGTCATGGGAGGAGCATTAACAGTAGCAACAGGAGCGGGACACTGAAGACCACTAGGTGCGGACACTGGAAAGGAGGCAAGAGGTGATTCTTCAGAAACTAAGACAAAATCTTCACTATCAAACCCACAAGAAAATAACTATTCTATAGAGTCACGAGGTGCAACAAACACCTCTTCATCAGAGCTCACTAAAGTGGCACTTTAAGGTTCATTCACGGGAACTGAACTTGGAGGAGGGGTGGCTTCATCATCCGAAACAACACGCCCCCTAGCCCGAGGCTTGTGTACTAAGGAGCCCTACTCTCGTTCCTCTTCACCCTCAGAACCATGAGCTCTCTCTGCTTTTCTCTTTTATGAAGAACTTAAAATCATCTCTTGAGCAATGGACAAATAAAGTCTTGATGAAGCAATAGACGCGGCACTAACATCCCGAATGGGAAACCCTAGCAAAAGAAGAAGTTAGTAAATCTCAAAATAAATATGAAAGAAAGGTAGAAAATTAAAGGGAAGAATACCATGAGTTTTAACTTTCCAACCGAACCTATGAGAAAGGTACTTCCAAGACCTTCCTTCAATAGGAGCAACCGACAATAATTTTTCTACCCAAGCACGGAAGTCCGGTATTTCTTCAACAACATTCATGGTTGCTAAAAAGAGAAAAAACAGCCACGAGATCGTAAGTTTCTTCTTTCTTCATAAAAGAGAAGAAAGGTATCTAAAAAAAACTTACGTGCAAATTTCCATTTTTCTGTAAAAGGCATGTTCTCTTCACCCACTAAACCACTTATGGGAGCAGCAACAAAATGGGCATACCAACCACGATCTTTATCATCTTCAGGGCTAACCAAAACCCTTTTACTCCTGGCACGAGAGTAAAAACCCTTGAACAAAATAACTTAGGGGAATAAAGATGAAGCAAGTGTTGAAAGGTGAAGGGTAAAGAGGACAAATTAGATAGGTATCTTAAACATGAAACATCTCTCCATACGATAGGACCAATCTGTCCTACGCAAACGTTAAAGAAACGGAAAAATTCTATGATCGCTAGGTCAATAGGAGGTCTGAAACCTAATGTAAAAGGATATGTGTAAACAAAAGAGTAACCAACTTGGTACGAAGTGATCCTTTGGTTTGAACCAGGAACTAAAATTGGAAAACCAGATTTCCAGTGATGTTCTCTTCGCACAAGAGAAATCACGCCATTAGTAATATGAGAAGGATAGACATCGAGACGATCATGGGAATTCATAGAAGTAACTTGGTTTCTAATCGATTCACGATCAGAGGAGAAAGAAAATTCTGCAGGAATAATTTCATCAACAGTTGGTTCTCGAATAGGTTCACTCGAATCCCTATTTCTGGCAGAAGATCTATGAGTTGAAGAAGACCTAGTTCTAGAAGAAGAAGGGGTAACAACACTGAGTTGAGAAGTAGAATGACGAACAGATAAAGATCCTAAGCTACGCAACCTACCGCCTCTTCTACTCCTAACATGAGCAGTTAAAGGGGGGAAGTTCATCTACAATTACTACTCTACGAGGATCAGAGTTTGGTGAAGACATTGTTGTATAAGAAAATAGTATGTGCTGATGAATAAGAATGATTAAGGAAGAAGAACACTGTAGATTGAAGGTTTTTGTGAAAGCAAAGGAACATGAGGTATTTATAAGATGAAGAACCCGTCATGTAAAGGAGGTCATGATGGAAATGTCATAATGAAACAGTCACTTCGTGACTGAATCAACCACAAGAAAGCCCTAAAAATCACTGAAGAGTCGCAGACCCAATCGATAAAGGCCACGTGGCATTAAATGGAAGTGACATACGACGCATTAGTTCTGAAGAAGACACAATGATACATGGGAAACGACAGCAAAATATTCTGGCCATAAATATGTACCACTTCCCAAATATTCAATTATAGAATATTTGGCAAGTGGGGGGACTATCTGTATTAGTAAAAACTAAATATTACCCGTGGAATTATATGTGGCTGACAGGGCATGATACGTGGACCACTAATAAGATGACAACTGGAGTGTTGCATTAAAAGATGCACGAGTTACAATAGGTACGAGCAAATCATTCACGAGATGAAAGGGTGCGGTTGCTCGAGTCTAAATTATTCAGTGAAGAGACATGGGTGGAATGAATCAAGACGGTAAAAAGGGAAGATTCACGAACCTCTAATTAATGAGAAAGAATAATCAGAATCTTCATGAACAGTTATGATTTCCAATTATAACGGTTCATTAATGTCATTAATGCACATAATGATTCGTCCATAAAAGGGAGGAAACGTTATATTTGTAAATTCCTATATAAGGGAAGAGAATTTCACTTGTAAAGATACATTCTGATTATTATTGGAATACAACTACTTTTTTTTGCTTTCAATCGATTACTTTTGCATTTATTATATTTATTTATTTCCTTATAATTGAGAGAGTACGGAATTTCTTGGTTATTAGTAACCCGGTTGTTCTAAAAATAGGCTTTGGCTGAGAATCTTATTTTTTGGTTAAACAATGACATCTGTGAGGTTATAAAAGCTTCTCATTAAGGGTAAAATGGGTGAAATGAAGAGTATAAAGTTGAATTATTTTCAATTGTAAAAATATGTCATTCTTTTTTAAACAGACTTATCACGGCCCCAAAATCCCACCTTAGAAATCTTAATAGCACCTAGTCCCTGGGATTAGTTAAGCCTAAAACATGCTGAGAAATAATGGAATTTAACCAACTTACTGTAAAACATTAGTGAATAATTGAAATAACATAGTTGGACCAACATCAGTCATATTATCCCAAAACCGGTAGTACAATTCATACGCTTTTCTAAGAGTAACTAGGAATATCAAGTACATCATTGTCCCGAAATAATAGCAAACAAAGGAAATGAATGACAACAGAGTGTGACTCCGGGGCCTGCGAATGTCAAGAGGATTACCTTGAAGTCTCCAGCCACGCAGACACAAATCTCCAAATCAACACGACCACAAGTACCTGGATCTACCCAAAAATATGCCTGATAAGTATCAAAACAAACCTCGATGTAGTAATGAAGAGGTAAGTCGAGACACTCACTAGACATAAAACCTATGCAAGATATTCACATAAATCAAAAAATGGAATGAACATCATTGGAAGATAACAACGTACAGATTATTAATATAAAAACAACAAAGGGATAATAGAAACACAATTGGAAACAAGCATTAAACGGGTAGTGAAGCAGTAATAATACAGATGAAAATCACCTCACTTTTACTTTATCATTTGTAAAATTTTCTGCGCTTCGCGCGTGTAATAACCTGGCTGGTCATTTTGAGAGTTAGAGCCCTGGTCCCCTATTAAATGCTTTCCCCGCACCTATTTTCTGCTATTGTATCTTGCCGGGAGCGTTCGTTTGGGTTTTGGAGGAAATTGAGACACTTAGTCTCTTGATGGGAAGCATAAGTTAGAAAAGTCGACTGGATGTCGACTTATGTGTAAACAACCTTAGATTTGAATTTTTATGGTTCTGTAAGCTCTGTTAGGTGATTTGGGACTTAGGAGCGCGTCCTGAATGTGATTTGGAGGTCCATAGTAGAATTAGGCTTGAATTGGCGAAAGTTGGAATTTTGACGATTTTGGTCGGCAGTGGAAATTTTGATATCGGGCTCAGAATGGAATTCCGGAAGTTAGCGTAGGTTTGTAGTGTCATTTGTGACTTGTGTGTAAAATTTGAGGTCTTTCGGAATGGAATTTGATATGTTTCGACGTCGTTTGTAGAATTTAGAAATTTCAAAGTTCATTAGGCTTCAATCCGTGTGTAATTCAACTTATTGATGTTGTTTTGTGGTTTGAAATCTCGACTAAGTTCATATGGTGTTTTAGGGTTGGTTGGTATGTTTGGTTGAGGTTCCGGGTGCCACGGGTGAGTTTCTGGTGCTTAACGGGTTGAATTGAGACTTACGAAAATGGCTAAAGTTGTTGTATCTGGTGTAACCGCACCTTCGCACTTTGGGCCGCAGGTGCGGAGCCGCAGAAGAGGCTATGCAATTGCAGATGCGGATATGGTCCTTGTCAGCTGGGGTCGCAGATGCGGTGAGGTGTCCGTAGAAGCGGTTTGGGACCACAAGAGCGGGCTCGCAGGTGCGGCTCAGTGTTCACAGATGCGGCCCGGGGAGGCTCTTTGAGCGATTTTCCAATTTCTTGCTTTAACTTTGACTCCATTCGTTGGATTAGTTTCTTGTAGTTATATTTATGTTATGTAATTGATTTTGGCTAGATTTGGACCATTCGAAGTCGGATATTCATGGAAAGAGCGTAATTTCGGATTGATTTGAGTTTGGTTCAAGGTAAGTGACTCGCCTAACCTTGTGGGGGGGAACTCCCCGTAGGATTGGTAATATTGTTGTTATATGAGTGCCGCGTACGTGAGGTGACGAGTATGTACACAGGCTATTTGCTGAAAAATCCGATTCTCATTAAAAAGTAACTTGTCTTTCATCTTATTTGAACTTATTAGCTTGCGTAGCATTATGTTAGACTAAGAAAGCATGCCTACTTGCCTTAACTGTTTACTTGAACTACGTGCAACATGTTTAGTGGTTTTACCTACCTTCCTTAGATTGTACTTAGGATAGATTGTAAGACTCCATGCTGTGATTTTTGAATCTTGTTGTTTGGTTGCATATTTACTTTGGGACTACGGAACAGTATTCCGGGAGATCCCCATGTACTGCATATTTACTTTGGGACTATGGAACTCTCTTCTTGGAGATCCTCCTATCTTGTATATTTACTTTGGGACTATGAAACGGTATTCCGGGAGATCCTCCTGCACATTTACGTTTGGGACTATGAGATGGTATCTCGGGAGATCCCCTATTGAACTGTTGTGTTCTGAGCTGTGTTTTTCATGATTCATTCATTGTTACATTTCAGTCTTTATTATAGGATATTTCCTTTGCTTTGCTTCATTATATGTATATAAGTTCCAGTAGGGCCCTGACCTGAACTCGTCACTACTCGACAGAGGTTAGTCTTGGCACTAACTGAGTACCATTGTGGTGCACTCATGCCCTTCCTGCACATGTTTTCGTGTGCAGATCCAGGTACATCTTATCCGCCTCATCATTAGTGCAGCCGTTGCATTTGTCGTGCGAGTTATTGACATCAAATTCTAAAATTCTCTATTCTATTCTTTCTCACAGATGGTGAGGGACCTGTACCCGGAGATCCGACGATTAGGCACTTGAGCCCCCTGCCAGAGCTGCCAAAGGCCAGGGTCGGGGTAGAGGACGACCACGTGGTGCAGCCAGAGCACCTGCGCGAGCTGCGACAGAGGATCCCCTAGCATCTCCAGTTGGAGGTCCGGCACCGGAGGTTCCTATTGCTGCTCCAGCCCTCCAGGAGACTCTAGCCCGGTTCATGAGCATGTTCAGCACTTTAGCTCAAGCTGGATTCATCCCAATAGCTCCCGCCACATCTCAGGTCAGGGGAGGGGCACAGATTCCCGCAGCCCCTTGTCACGACCCAAAATTCCCAACCCTCGGGATCATGATGGCGCCTAACACCATACTTGCTTGGCAAGCCAATGTTAGAAATTAACTAACCTTTTCTTTTAATAGTTTACTTAAACACAATAGAACAATTTAAAATAAAAAGGAACTCTAATACTTTCCAATAAATGCAATCAGGATTAATATTCCGTAAGATGAAACGAACCACAAACTAATACTAACTATATAACTACCCAGGGTTTGGTGTCACAATTCACGAACTACTAAAGAATACTACAAGTATTTTGTTGAAAGAAATATATCTTTGTTTTGAATAAATAAAACAACAATCTAAATAATAGGGAAGACTCTAGGAATCTGTGGACGCCAGCAGATCTACCTTGTATCTCCGTGCGAATAATATCAGCTACTACTTTCACCAAGCTCTGGCCGGTACCTGGATCTGCACAATAAGTGCAGAGTGCAGTATCAGTACAACCAACCCCATGTACTGGTAAGTGCCGAGCCTAACCTCGACGAAGTAGTGACAAGGCCACGGCAGGGCATTTATAACGTAACCTGGATACGATGTATAATAAAGTAAGAAGGGAATAATAACAAATTAAACAATACTTGCAACAAATAAATAACACAACTCGGTTAAATTTTCCAGATCTCAGCTATAACCAATCCTCGCGAAAATTTACAAGTTTCAATTTAAAATAACCGTAAGTGCAGAGTATGAAATGACAACAATAAAATAGTGAGTATTCCAGTCTTTATATTTAAAAAAAATCAGTAAAACATGAATATCCTCCCTTATTGCTCCTTGTTGCGGCGTCCAACCCGATCCCACTTGTACACCCTTATTCCTCCTCCCAATATATATGTATCACCCTTATTTGTCCTGTTGCGGCATGCAACCCGATCCCATCTGTCCTCCCTTATCACTCCTTGTTGCGGCGTGCAATCCGCTCCCACCAGACAATCACATCTCTTTATTTATAAAAAGATTTCACAATTTAGGTCAAAGCCTTTCACAATATTTATGTCTCAACAATGGTAAACAAAAAGTTGTATTATTCATAAACTTCATCAATTATCATTTCACAATGAAAACAACCGGGGTATATATATATCGTAAAACACTGTCAATCATCTCAACCTTTCTTGTACCACAATTAAGCCAAGGTAACAACTAACACTTCCAAAATACTTGAAACAATACATAACAACAAGTTGACGAAAACAAGTAGACATAGAGGCATCAACATCATGAAGACAATCAAAACAGGAATATAATGAATTGAAACAGGGGAAGGGATCACGTTAAACAAATAATTTGGTGGTGCATAGATACTTGTCACCTCACCTATACACCACACACATTCAATTGCACATAGCATTTAAGTTGGGGATTCCCATTCCCTCAAGTCAAGGTTAAGCCAAACACTTACCTCAATTTCACAAGCAATTCACTGCCCAAGCACAGCCTTTCATTTAGAATTTGCCTCTAACCCGCTCGAATCTAATCACAATTGGTTCAATATCATTAATTATTACTAAAGGCATTAACTTTAATGAAAAATCATGGTTTTTCCTATGTTTTCCTATCAAAAGACAAAAATGGACCTCGGGCCCGCTTGGTCTAAACTCGAGGTTCGGACCAAAACCCATTTACCCATTCTCCCCCGAGCCTAAATATACAATTGGTTTTAGAATCCGACCTCAATTCGAGGTTTAAATTCCCAAATTTTGAAATTCCTAAGTTCTACCAAAAAATCCCAATATTGACCATGAAACTCTAGATTCTAGGTTGAAATCTTGTTAAAAGTTGTTAAGGATTGAAAGGAATTAGTTAGAGATCACTTACCAATGATTTGGAGAAGTTTGGGTCTTTGGAAAATCGCCTATGGAGGTTTAGGGTTTGAGAGAATTGAAAAATGGGTGAAAATCCCATCTAAAATCTAACTTAACAGGCTGCAGAGCAGTTGCGATCTGGGGTTCGCAATTGTGAACCCTTTGAATTTACTATTGCCTTCGCATTTGCGACACATATGTCGCATTTGCGACTTGTGGGCCTTCGCAATTTCAGCCAAAGTTTCGCATTTGCGAGGTTGACCTTCCCAAGACTTCCTCGTATTTGCGACAATATTGCCGCATTTCCCAGGCTGGCAGACTTTGCATTTGCGAAGCCTGGTCTCGCAAATGCGAGATCAGAGGTCTGTGCAAAACACCAGATGCATATCTGAGTTTTCTTAAGTTCTAATCACTATGTGGCCTATCCAAAACTCACTCGAGCCCTCGGGGCTCCAAATCAAACATGCAAGCAAGTATAAAAACATCATACGGACTTATTCGTTCGATCAAATCATCAAAATAACAATCAAAAACTACAAATTTAACCTCAAACTCATGATTTTCCTCAAGAACACTTCAATTTCATAATTTTTCAATCGGACGTCCGAATCACATCAAGTCAACTCCGATTCTCACCAAATTTCACATATAAGACTTAAATATCATAACAAACTTGTACCGGGCTCCGGAACCAAAATACGGGGCCGATACCAATGATTTCACACATTAGTTCATTTCTTTATTTCCTTAATAATTCAGCAAAATAATTTTCTTCAAAAATTGATTTGTAAGGCTAGGGACCTCGGAATTCAATTTCGGGCATACGCACAAGTACCATATTTTACTACGGACCACCCGGGATCATCGGAACACGGATATGGGTCCATTTGCTTAAAATGCTGACCAAAGTCAACTGAAACCAACTTTTAAATTTCAAAATTATTATTTTTCATATTTTCACATAAAAGCTTTCCAGTTTCACGCTCGGACTGTGCACGCAAATTGAGGTAACTAAAATTTATATTTTTAAGACTAATGATCCCAGAATTGTGTCTTAATTCATAAGATGACCCTTTGGGTCATCATAATCTCCACCTCTAAAACAAACGTTCGCCCTCGAACGGACATAGAGAATTACCTGAACTGGAAAACAAGTGGGGATATCTACTTCTCATGTCCGACTCGGATTCCCAAGTAGCTGCCTTAACAGGCTGACCTTTCCACTACTCTCAGACTGAAGGGAAATTCTTTGACCTTAACTGACGAATCTGCCGGTCTAAAATGGCTACCGGCTCCTCCTCATAAGTCAAATCTTTGTCCAATTGAACAGAGTTGAAATCTAACACGTGGGACGGGTCACCCTGATATTTCCGAAGCATAGACACATGAAATACCGGATGAACTGAGGATAACCTTGGAGGCAATGCAAGTCTATAAGCTACCCCCCCCCCCCCTCCCCACACTATATCAAGAATCTCAAATGGCCTGATATACCTAGGGCTCAGCTTACCCTTCTTCCCAAATCTCATAACACCCTTAATGGGTGATACCCGAAGTAATACTCTCCCTCCAACCATGAATGCCACATCAGGAACCTTACGGTCGGCATAACTCTTTTTCCTGGATTGAGTTGTACGAAGTCGATCCTGTATAACCTTGACCTTATCTAAGACCTCCTGAACCAAGTCTGTACCCAATAACTGAGCCTCTCCTGGCTCAAACAATCCAACTGGCGGTGTGCATCGTCTTCCATATAATGCCTAATAGGGAGCCATCTGAATGCTCGACCGGTAGCTATTATTATAGGCAAACTCCGCTAACAGCAAGAATTGATCCCAAGAACCTCCAAAATCAATGACACAGGCGCGGAGCATATCCTCCAAGATCTGAATAATACGCTCGGATTGCCCGTCCATCTGAGGATGGAATGTTGTACTCAATTCAACTCGCATACCCAACTCACACTGAACTGTCCTCCAAAAGTGCGAGGTAAACTACGTACCCCAATCAGAAATGATAGACACGGGCACACCGTGAAGGCGAACAATCTCTCGAATATATATCCCTGCCAACCGCTCCGAAGTATAAGTATTTGCCACTGGAATGAAATGTGCTGATTTAGTCAGCCTATCCACAATAACCCAAACAGAGTCGAACTTCCTCTGAGTCTGTGGGAGTCCTACAACGAAGTCCATAGTGATACACTCCCACTTTAACTCAAGAATCTCTATCTGCTGAAGTAAACCATTGGGTCTCTGATGCTCATACTTTACCTGTTGGCAATTCAAACAACGAGCCACATAAGCAACAATATCCTTCTTCATCCTTCTCCACCAATAATGTTGCCGCAGGTCTTGGTACATCTTGGCAGCGCCCGGGTGACTAGAATACTTAGAACTGTGAGCCTCCTGAAGGATCAACTCACGAAGCCCATCAACATTAGGAACACATATACGATCATGCATCCTCAAAACCCCGTCATCTCCAATTGTAACTTTCTTGGCACCACCGTGTCGAATTGTGTCCCTAAGGACCATCAAATGCGGGTCATCATCCTGCCGATCTCTGATATGCTCAAATAAGGAAGACCGAGCGACTGTACAAGCTAAAACACTTTTGGGCGAGATTTCCAACCTTACGAACTGATTAGCCAAAGTCTGAATGTCTGAAGCTAACGGTCTCTCATCGACTGGAATATACGCAAGGCTGCCCATACTTACCGCCTTCCTACTCAATGCATCGGCCACTACATTGGCCTTCTTCGGATGATACAATATAGTGACATCATAATCTTTCAGTAACTCTAACCATCTCCTCTGACTCAAATTAAGATCCTTTTACTTGAACAAGTACTGGAGACTGCGATGAGCCGTGAAAACATCAGACGGCACACCATAAAGATAGTGCCTTATAATCTTCAATGCGTGAACAATGGCTATCAACTCTAAGTCATGGACAGGGTAATTCTTCTCATGGACTTTCAACTGCTGAGACGCATATACAATCAACCTACCCTCCTGTATCAATATCGCTCCGAGCACAACACGGGAAGCATCACAATATACCGTAAAAGATCCTGAACCTGATGGTAACACCAACATCGGTGCTGAAGTCAAGGCTATTTTGAGCTTCTAAAAGATCGCCTCACACTCGTCCAACCATTTAAATGGAGAACCTTTCTGAGTCAACTTAGTCATTGGGGCTGATATAGATGAAAACCCCTCCACAAAACGACGGTAGTAACCCGCCAAACCCAAGAAGCTCTTGATTTCCGTGGCTGAAGTAGGTCTAGGCCAGTTCTTGACTACCTCAATCTTCTTAGGATCTATCTGAATACCCTCTGATGAAACGATATGACCCAAGAAAGCTACTGAATCCTACCAGAACTCGCACTTTGAAAATTTCGCATACAACTGATTATCCCTCAAAGTCTGGAGCACTATACGGAGGTGTTGTTCATGCTCATCTCAGCTGCGGGAGTATATCAGAATATCATCAATGAACACAATCACGAAAGAATCCATATAAGGCTTGAAAACCTGATTGATCAAGTCCATAAAGGCTGTTGGGGCATTAGTCAAGGCAAAGGACATCACCAGAAATTCATAGTGCCCATACCTCGTCTGAAAGGCTGTTTTAGGAACATCGGACGCCCTAATCTTCAACTAATGGTAGCCCGATCTCATATAAATTTTTGAAAACACCCTGGCGCACTAAAGTTGATCAAATAAATCATCAATTCTCGGCAATGGATATTTATTCTTGATGGTGAATTTATTCAACTGCCGGTAATCTATACACATTCTCATCGACCCATCCTTCTTATTCACGAACAAAACCGGTGCACCTCAAGGCAAGACACTAGGCCTAATGAAGTCCTTATCAAGCAAGTCTTGCAACTTTTCTTTCAATTCTTTCAACTCTGGTAGGGCCATCCGGTATGGAGGAATAGAAATAGGCTGAGTTCCCGGAGCCACATCAATGCAAAAATCAATATCCCTGTCGAGTGACATCCCTGGCATGTCTACAGGAAACACCTCGGGAAACTCACGGATAATAGGCATAAACTATCGAAGAGACTTCTGCATTAAAATCATGAATATGAGTCAAATAAGCCAACACCCCTTCTCAACCATGCGACGAGCCTTGGCATAAGAAATCACTCTGCTGGGAGGATGACCAGGAGTCCCTTTCCATTCTAATCGAGGCAACCCTGACAAGGCTAATGTAATTGTCTTGGCGTGACAGTCCAAGATGGAATAATAAGTAGATAGCCAATCCATGCCCAATATGACGTCAAAATCGACCATGTCAAGAAGCAAAAGGTCTACCCTAGTTTCAAGACCCTCAATGACTACACACGAACGATACACACGATCTACAACAATAGCATCCCCCACGGGCGTAGACACATAAATAGGTACACTCAAGGAATCCTGGGGCACAATCAAATGCGAAGCAAAATAAGACGATACATAAGAATAAGTATACCCCGGATCAAGCAAAGCTGAAGCATCTCTATTTCAAACAGAAATGGTACCTGTGATAACAGCATCGGAGGACTCCGCCTCGGGTCTAGCCGAAAATGCATACAATCGGGGCGGGGCCCCATCACCCTGAACCATGTCTATGGGACGACCTCTAACAGGTGGACCTCCACCTCTAGCGGGCTGGCCTCCACCTCTAGCAGGCTGGCCTCCACCCCTAACATTCTAACCTCTACCTCTAACTACCTGACCCCTACCCCTGGCGGCTGGGTAGGTGGTGTTTTAGCCGGTGGCGGAACTATAGCACGAGAATTATTATCCTGAGGCTAATTACCCAAAAATCACGGACAAGTTCTCTGAATATGCTCGTACTCACCACACTCATAACACCCATCCTGATATTGAGTTTGACCCTGACGAGACGGTTGACCACGATAATAACTCTAAAGAGGAGGTGCTCTAATAGGGGTTGACTGATCGAAGGCAAGTAAGAGCCATGACCACCTGAGGCACCATGCGACATCTGAAGTGCTGACAGAAATGGTCTGGAAGAATGTCCTCTCCCCTGAGCATCCCCACCTCTAGACGAGGCAGCACTGAATCTACCGGAATGGCGAAGTCTCTTGTTCGAACCCTGACCTCCCAGTCCAAGAACCATCTCAACTCCCCTGGCCACATTGTCCGCATCCTGAAAGGAAATCTCGTTCTCTATCTCCTTAGCCTTCTGCAATCAGATTGGCTGAGCAAGGCCCTCAATAAATCTCCTGACCCTTTCTCTCTCTATGGGAAACAAAAGAATAGCATTTCTAGCCAAATCCACAAAGTGATTCTCACGCTGGGTAACAGTCATGTTGCCCTGCTGAAGTTGCTCAAACTGACGGCGGCACTCCTCTCTAGTAGTGATTGGAAGAAACTTCTCCAAAAAGAGATGTGAAAACTCATCCCAAGTCAGAGCAGGTGACCCAGCTGGTCTAGTCAACAAATAATCCCTCCACCATTTCTTGGCAGAATCGATCATCTGAAAAGCAACAAAATTGACCCCATTGCTCTCCAAAATACCCATGTTCTGAAGAACCTCATGACAGCTATCAAGGTACCTGGGGATCCTCTGAAGTAGCACCACTGAAATGAACAGGGAAAAGCTTGATAAATATGTCTAATCTCCATAAAGCATCGGAGGACATAGATGTCCCCGCAACGAGTGGTGCTGCAGCAAATGGTTGAACTACCCCAGCTGGATTGGCTGTTGGGGTATGAATCTGTGGAGTAGTCTGCTCAGGAGTGAGGGTATCAGGAGTCTAGACCCCTACTCCAGCCTGAGATACGGCTACTACCACGGGGAGTGCGCCAGTCTGGGCTACACCCTCCATAAGGCCCACTAATCAGACCAAAGCATCCTAAAGCACCGGGGTAGCAATAAACCCCTCTGGGACCTGAGCTGGTCCCGCTGGAACAGTCTAAGATGGAGCGCCCTCATCATCTCTATTTAGGGCTCCGCAGCTGGGGCTGCTGTCTGATCAATGGGCTGAGTCCTACCCCTGCCTCAGCCTCTGACATGTCCTCGGCCTCTGCCCCTAGTAGGAGTTATTGTTGCTGGAGGACCTGACTGTTGGTCAGAGAAAGAGGAAGCACGTGTTCTCGCCATCTGCGAGAGAACAGAAGAGTTCAATCAGTCTTAGAGATAACAAGAATCGCACGATAGAGTAAAAATAAAAATTGAGTTTGTTCCTACCTTTATAGCCTCTGAGAGGTAAGTACAGACGTCTCTGTACCGATCCTTCAGACTATATTAAGATTGTTCGTGATTTGTGAGACCTAGGCAACCTAGTGCTCTGATACCAACTTGTCACGACCCAAATTCCCAACCCTCGGGATCGTGATGGCTCCTAACACCATACTTGCTAGGCAAGCCAATGTTAGAACTTAACTAATCTTTTCTTTTAATAGTTTATTTAAACACAATAGAACAATTTAAAATAAAAAGGAAATCTAATAATTTTCAATAAATGCAATCAGGAATAATATTTGATAAGATGAAAAGAACCACGAACTAATACTAACTATATAACTACCAAGGGTCTGGTGTCACAATTCACGAACTACTAAAGAATACTACAAGTATTTGGCTGAAAGAAATATATCTCTGTTTTGAATGAAATAAAACAGCAATTTAAATAATAAATGGAAGACTCCAGGAATCTGCAGACGCCAGCAGATTTATCTCGTGTCTTCGTGCGAATAATATCAGCTACTACGTTCACCTAGATCTCGCTGATACCTGGATTTGAACAATAAGTGCAGAGTGCAGTATCAGTACAACCAACCCCATGTAGTGGTAAGTGCCGAGCCTAACCTCGATGAAGTAGTGACGAGGCTACAGTGGGGCATTCATAACATAACCTGGATACAATGTATAATAAAGCAAGAAGGGAATAATAACAAATTAAATAGTACTTGAAACAAATAAATAAAATAACTCGGTTAACTTTTCCAGATCTCAGCTATAACCAATCCTCGCTAAAATTTCCAATTTTCAATTTAAAATAACCGTAAGTGCAGAATATGAAATGACATCAATAAAACAGTGAGTATTCCAGTCTTTATGTTTAAAAAATCAGTAAAACATGAATATCCTCCCTTATTGGTCCTTGTTGCGGCGTGCAACCCGATCCCACCTGTACAGTGTACACCCTTATTACTCCTCCCTATATATATATATATATATATATATATATATATATATATATATATATATATATATATATATATATATATATATATATATATATATATATATATATATATTACCCTAATTTCTCCTGTTGCGGTGTGCAACCCGATCCCACCTGTCCTCCCTTATCACTCCTTGTTGCGGCATGCAACTCGCTCCCACCAGACAATCACATCTCTTTATTTATAAAAAGATTTCACAATTTAGGTCAAAGCATTTCATAATATTTATGTCTCAACAGTGGTAAACAGAAAGTTGTACTATTCATAAACTTCATCAATTATCATTTCACAACGAAACCAACCAGGGTATATATATATATATTGTAAAACACTGTCAACCAGCTCAAACTTTCTTGTACCACAATGAAGCCAAGGAAAAAACTAACACTTCCAAAATACTTGAAACAATACTTACCAACAAGTTGACAAAAACAAGTAGACATGGAGGCATCAACATCATGAAGACAATCAAAATAGGAAGATAATGAGTTGAAACCGGGGAAGGGATCACGATAAACAGATAATTTGGTGGTGCATAGATACTCATCACCTCACCTATACACCACACACATGCAATTGCACATAGCATTTAAGTTGGGGATTCCTATTCTCTCAAGTCAAGGTTAAGCCAAACACTTACCTCGATTTCACAAGCAATTCACTGCTCAAGAACAGCTTTTCATTTAGAATTTGCCTCTAACCCGCTCGAATCTAATCACAATTGGTTCAATATCATTAATTATTTCTAAAGGCATTAACTTTAATGAAAAATCATGGTTTTTCCTATGTTTTCCTATCAAAAGACAAAAATGGACCTCGGGCCCGCTTGGTCTAAACTCGAGGTTCGGACCAAAACCCGTTTACCCATTCTCCCTCGAGCCCGGATATACAATTGGTTTTGGAATTCGACCTCAATTCGGGGTCTAAATTCCCAAATTTCAAAATTCCTAAGTTCTACCCAAAAATCCCAATTTTTACCATGAAACTCTAGATTCTAGGTTGCAATATTGTTAAAAGTTGTTAAGGATTGAAAGTAATAAGTTAGAGATCACTTACCAATGATTTGGAGAAGTTTGGGTCTTTGGAAAATCGCCTATGGAGATTTAGGGTTTGAGATAATTGCAAAATGGGTGAAAATCCCGTCTAAAATCTCACTTAATAGGCTGCAGTTATCGCAATTGCGATCAGGGGTTTGCAATTGCGAACCCTTTGAATTTACTGTTGCCTTCACATTTGCGACACATATGTCGCATTTGCGACTTGTGGAGTCTTCGCAATTTCGGCCAAAGTTTCGCATTTGCAAGGTTGGCCTTCCCAGGCCTTCCTCGTATTTGCGACAATATTTTCGCATTTCCCAGGCCGGCAGACTTCGCATTTGCGAAGCCTGGTCTCGCAAATGCGAGATCAGAGGCTTGTGCAAAACACCAGATGCACAACTGAGTTTTCTTAAGTTCTAATCACTCTGTGGCCAATCCAAAACTCACCCAAGCCCTCGGGGCTCCAACCAAACATGAACGCAAGTCTAAAAACATCATACGGACTTGTTCGTGCGATCAAATCATCAAAATAACATCAAAAACTACGAATTTAACCTCAAACTCATGATTTTCCTCAAGAACACTTTAATTTCACAATTTCTCAAGCGGACGTCCGAATCACGTCAAATCAACTCTGATTCTCACAAAATTTCATAGATAATACTTAAATATCATAACGAACTTGTATCGGTCTCCAGAACCAAAATACAGGTCCGATACCAACATTTTCACACATTAGTTCATTTCTTTATTTTCTTAATAATCCGGCAAAATAATTTTATTCAAAAATTGATTTCTAAGGCTAGGGACCTCTGAATTCAATTTCGAGCATACGCCCAAGTCCCATATTTTACTACGGACCACCTGGGATCATCGAAACACAGATCCGGGTCTGTTTTCTCAAAATGTTGACCAAAGTCAACTAAAACCAACTTTTAAATTCCAAAATTATTATTTCTCATATTTTCACATAAAAGCTTTCCAATTTCACGCCCGGACTGTGTATGCAAATTGAGGTAACTAAAATTTATCATTTTAAGGCTAATGAGCCTAGAATAGTGTCTTAATTCATAAGATGGCCCTTTGGGTCATCACAACCGTACTCCTGAGCAGAGGGTCCAGGTTGATCAAACCCCAGAGTTTATTCCTATGCCCCCAGTGGCTCCGGTTCAGCATGAGACCAGGGTAGCTTCTTCTGAGGTAGAGCAGCTTAGACTTGAGAGATACAAGAAGTACCACCCACCTGCTTTCAGCGGATTAGCTTCAGAGGATGCTCAGGGTTTTCTAGAGGAGTGTCAACGGGTTCTCCGCACTATGGGCATAGCGGAGACGAGTAGGGTTTCTTTTACTATTTTCTAGTTGAGAGGAGAAACCTGCCAGTAGTGGCGTGCCTATGAGTTGAGTAGTCCGGATGAGGCAGCCTCACTCACTTGGACTCAGTTCTCAGATATATCTTTGCGTGAGTATGTCCCTCAGAGCCACAGGGATGCTTGGCGCGCAGAGTTTGAGCAGTTGCACCAAGGTTCTATGACTGTGTCGAAGTACGCATTACGTTTCAGTGAGTTAGCCCGACATGAACCCGCGGCTTTGGTTGCTACAATCAGAGAGAGGGTTCGTCGCTTCATTGAGGGACTCCACCCCACTATCAGGACCAGTATGGCTAGCGAGTTGGATATGGATATCTCTTATAAGCAGGTCGTGAGTATTGCCAGTAGAGTGGAGGGCATGCATGCCCGGGACAGAGAGGAGAGAGTGGCCAAGAGGTCCCGAGAGACTTGTCATTATTCAGGAATTCGTGCTCCAGCAGCTCGCCATGGTAGGGGTTTTGTGAGTCGCCCTGTTCATTCAGCTCTTCCAGCCGCCAGTGGTGTTCCAGCTCCTCCCGGGCCTCAGGAGCCTTATTATGCACCATCAGTATCCAGTGTGCCTCATGCTCAGGGTGCTATTAGCGGCCAGTCCAGCAGACCGAGCTTGAGCCAGTCACAGACGTCGCGTCCTCCGAGGGATTGTTTTGAGTGTGGTGATACTCGTCATATGGTGAGGGATTGCCCCAGACTTAGGAGGGATCAAATGCAACTCACAGCTGGAAAGCGACTCATATGATTTACCACCTTCTCAAAGCAGCCAATTTCCTCCTGCGCCTTTGGACTTCCTTCACGCTTGATAGTTGGTCTGGGATGTCTTCGATGGCCTTGATATTATCGGGGTTTACCTCAATCCCCTTTGCAATACCAAAAATCCCAGAAACTTACTAGAGCTTACCTCGAACGCGCATTTGTCGGGGTTAAGTTTCCTATTATGTTTTCTTAAGATTTCAAAAGTTTCTTGCAGATGTTTAAGGTGATCACCTGCATTTAAAGACTTAACGAGCATATTGTCTATATAAACTTCCATAGTTTTTCCTATTTGTTTTTCAAACATCTTGTTCACGAGCCATTGATAAGTGGCTCCGATGTTTTTCAACCCAAAAAGCATCACACTATAGCAATATGTACCGAAATTCTCCATAAATAAAATCTTTTCCTGATCCTTCGGATTCATCTTAATTTGATTGTACCCGGAATAAGCATCAAGGAAACTCATTAACTCATGTCTGGCCATAGCATCAATCATTTGATCGATGTTTGGCAACGGGAACGGGTCTTTTGGGCACACCTTATTCAAATTGTTATAATCTACACACATGCAAAATTTATTGTTCTTCTTAGGAACTACTACTAGATTAGCTAGCAAGTCTGGATACTTTACCTCTCGGATCGAACCGATATTAAGTAAGCGAGTTACCTTTTCCTTGACGAATTTATTCCTGGCTTCGGCAATAGGGAGTTTCTTTTGTCTTACCGGAGTTATGTTGGGATATAAACTTAACTTGTGTACGACTACCTCCGTCGGGGTACCAGTCATATCCGCATGCGGACATGCAAAATAATCGGCATTAGATTTAAGAAATTTAATAAAGCCAGACCTGAGTTCGGGATGCATTCCTGTCCCCAATTAGAATTTTCTTTCTAAGAACTCTTCGAACAACGCAACTTGCTCAAGCTCTTCCGTTGTGGATTTCGTTGCATCTCTCTCTTCTGGAACCTGGAAATACCTTGGCACCTGATAAAATATTAATGTTTCTACCCCCGGGCTAACTTCATCTAGCTCGGGAGCGGGAGTCGGTTCCTATAATTGTTATGTCGTATGTTCCTTTCCTTTCCTACTGGATATCAAAACTACATTAACTCCTTCGTGCATTGGAAACTTCAGCAATTGATGATATGTTGATGGTACAGCTTTCATCTCGTGCAAAATAATGTCCCTATATCACCATCTACCACTTCAAAATGACTTGTTTTCATTATTCCTTTGGAATTTGTGGGTAAAAAATATCTCATCGGGTTGTCACGCTCAAAAGATTGAATCCGGATAGGAGTTTTGTGGTCGGAATGATGCTTCCGATGAGATTAGATTGCTCCAATACTCTCCATTGTGTGATATTGGCCGAACTTCTTGGATCAACTAGAACATGTTTAATCTTAAAATCTATCACATTTAAAGAAATTACCAGTGCATCATTGTGCGGCAGCAGCAATCCGTTTGCGTCCTCCTCGGTGAAAGTGATATCGTCTTCGGTGACTCCCCGAAGCCTTTTGCTATGGGTTATTTATACTTTTGCCTTTTTCACTGCCAAAAAGGTGACCACGTCGATCTCTTTCCCCTTGAAGATAATGTTGATCGTTTAGCACGGGGGACCTTCTCCTGCTTTAGGGTTCCGCGTTGTCCCAATTACGACCATAATTTTTCTTAGCTCGCTCACTCAATAATTCTCTGAGATGACCATTCTTCACGGTGTTGCCCCTTCTTCCCGAAGGTGTCGACAATCCCCTGTCCGGTGGCTATTCATCCCATGGTATTCACACCACAAGTTGGGATCCCTATGGCTGGAATCAGATCTCATTGATTTAGGGAACCGTGCTTCTTTGATGTTTCTCATGGATGACACCAACTCTACTACACTGACATTGAAATTGTATTCTGGCATCTTGGGGTAGGAAGGATCTTGGGCCCCTGACGCTTATTTATCCTACAAGGATCTATTGTTCCGACCACGATCAGTCTTTCTATCGATGGCAAACCTGCCCGCTGACCAAAATCCTCTACCGCGGCCTTCGGTCCATTTTGTAGGGCAAAAAATGGTACCTCAAAGAGCGATTGTCCGTGTCAAAATCGACTTTTGATTTTTCTCTATTCTTCTCCTGTCCTTTTGTCGATGATGGAAAGCCAACCTGATCTTTCCTGCAATTTTCGAGAAGCATCTAAACTTCTCAGATTCAGTCCCTTGATGAAAGCTTCAGCCGCCCATTCATCCGGAACAGCCGGGAGCAACATTATCTCCTTATGGAATTAGGTAATGAACTCCCATAGCAACTCGGACTCTCCTTGCGCAATCATGAATATATCAGCTTTTCAGGCATGCGCTTTTCTTTCCCCTGCATGAGTCTTGATGAAAGAGTCTTCTAGCATCTCAAAGAATTCTATGGAATGCTTGGGTAACGGTGAATACCACCTCAAGGCTCCCTTCATCAGAGTCTCTCCAAATTTCTTCAGCAAAACATTCCATTTCATGAGGAGCTAAATCATTTCCCTTCACCGTCGTTGTATAGGTGGTAATATGCTCCTAAGGGTCTGAAGTTCCGTCATACTTTGGCATCAGGAATTTTGAACCGCTTCAGGATTAATTCTGGTGTCACACTTGGCTTATATGGCAACTGAGTATACTTCTTTGAGTCCGGACTTTTCAGCATCAGTGGTGCATCGAGATTTGGTCCATGCGGGCGTTCACTTCCCTCATAAACCGTAAGAGTTCATTCTTGAAGGGATCATTTTTGTTATTGGGGCCGGATCCGTTCCCCCCAGCCCCATCGGATCCAACTTTGCCCTCGGGGTGTTGTTATCGACCCTCTACGTTGTTTGATTCGCAGGAGCGTCGGGAGGAACCGAATCTCTTATATTCGCATTATTTGAATCCCCCGACAGCGCTTGCTTCAAATCTGTCATAACCTTATCCTGTCGCGTGAGGTGGCCTAGAATGATCGCCTATTGTTCTTGTAGGACCCTTACCGCGTCAATGACATGTTCCTCCTCATAATCATCGAGAGTTCTCTCCCAAACATGTCGATATTGCTTGTCATGCACCGGCGTGGCGCCATTCCCCTCATTGTGGGTGTCACTGATTGAGCCCTCGAAATGAGGTTGATCCCCTTGAATCTCAGCATTGTGCGTGTTGTTAACACCATTATTTGCCATTTATTATGATTTGTTTTTAGACAAAATAGTCAAAACACGTTAGTAAAAAAGTCAAGGATCAACTTAATTGCACGACTCTCTAGGCCCTACAGTGGACGCCAAACTCTTTACCCGTAAAACGGTACAGTTGAATTGATATGTGGTTTCTAGACAAGTGAATTAATTAGATCCTGAAATAACAAGATAATTAAAGAAATATATAACACTTATCCTTGATAGAAGACGAAATGATAGAAATAAAGACTCTAGTAGTGAAGCCTCCGGGCGCAACAGTAATAAGAACAAGAAAAACAAATAAGAAGATAAAATTGAATAGATCTTTGAGTAGATTGCAGTATCATTTTGCCAGAAAATTTCGTGTCCTTACAATGATAACAGAGCTCACTATTCATAGCTACGTCTAGGATCGTGCCCTTCTTTAATGTCAATTATGAGGGACATTGATGAAGATGTAATGGTGAGCATAAACGCCAAAATCCTTGTAGCGGGCAACATACTTAATGTTGTGGAATATTCGTCACTAAATCCTACCGGGCGAAGAGTATTTATTGCATCCTTATGAGCGTTATTCTTTTCGGTGACAGACGGGACCGTTGCCTTCGATTTGGCTATCCCCGTCTTAGGTTCTACGTGTCCCTCTTTTGGGCGGCCACGTAGCATAGAATATTTTACCCTATCCATTCACAGTACTCAATAAGTATGATAGACTTTCTCTAACTCAAGTTGTTAGGACAAATCTTTACAAAATAGTGCAATCAACATCTGATATAAGCGGTAAATAATTATATCACTTCATGCTCTTTATATTTTAGATGAAAAGACTAGTAAAATGTAAACCATGCTATAAAATTTTAAAACCTTTAGATCATTAAAAATCTTACAAAACTATTCAATAGAATTAAGTCATTGATATCACTTTCCACTTCTTAAAATTTTAGTTCCTTCTAGATCTAAAAAACAACGACAAAGCTTTCTTTTTCTTGCTTGCACGAACTAACAATGGGAGGAAAAGGAGAGGAAAGATTAAAGCAGTGGCGGGCGTCACTAATAACCTCCTAAGCACCATCAACGAGGTTAATAGAGATGATGAGGAGAACGTGACGCCAAGCGCCTCAGCCAGGCGGAGTGGTTCACCCCCC
>ML342982.1:0-19993 GCA_005239505.1 Nicotiana paniculata | reverse complement strand
TATGGGGTTAGGTTAGGACACTTATATAGTCCGGGGGGGGGTGAGTTCGGAACCGTTGGATCAAAATGATCCAACGATTGGGGTTTAATGGGGTGAAACGGTGTCGTTTGGCTTTTAATGGGGGCAGGCCGGGTTAAGGGTCTGGGCTGGGTGGTTTGGGTGTTTAAGAAGATTTGGGCCTGGGCAGCTTTGGCCCAGGTCCGATTTTAACTNAAAACTAAATTACGTTAAATACTCGTCATTTGTATTATTTAACTAATTATGACCGACAAATTCGTAATGCAGAATTTCAATGATTTTGACAGATGAACGCGAATAATTCACAATTAATTTCTGAAAAATCAGTCAATATTTTATAAAATTAATTGATTTATTGTGATTTTTATAGGACGGTATGACGAGTAAAAATCACATGCTCACAATGGGTACTCAAATGATCCCCAAGGTAGTGCTCACACGAAGGGGGATGAACTTAGAAACTAGGAGTAGTGGGATGTGCTCATATTTTAAAAGAGTTGAGTTGGAAATAGTTTTCTGAAATAAATGTTTTGAAATAAGCCTTGAATAACAGCATGGGAGTTTGATCTTATGAAAAACCAGTTTGAGGATGAAAAGAAACAGGACAATCAGCAACTCAAAAACACACACAGTTTAGGAAACAAACACAGTCAGGGATAGGGGAACTGGGGACAAATAAGTCACATAGTGGAAGCAGATTTGCACACAAGTAGACCTTAGAGTAGTATTACATGACCTAAACAGTCATAGCATAGTTCATCACAGAGTATTCATGCTAGGATCCCAAATAGCATCAAATTGAGGGATGTTAGGATTACATAACGACTAAGTATCAAGAATGCATGCTTATAGTGTCAGGAGTCAGGGGTAAGGCAGAATCATAGTGAAACAGATGAGAAAGAAATAGACATGCTGAACTAAAGGGAAAGGGAGATCATATGGACAAGTAGATAGGCTAAATTCAAGGCAAGCATCAGAACCACAAATAGAAGCATAAGAGGAACAAAAAGAATCGTAATACAAACAGAAACATATTGTTTTGGGTGCTATAAACATAAACTGGAAAACATACCAGTTTTGAATGAAAGATTGAATGCAGAATGAAGAGCAGTAATGTGAAGAACAATAGAGTAGTAGTGTGTAGATGCAACAGAACAGGAGAGCAGCAGAGCAATAACACAATAGAATCACTCAGTCTTGGCTTGCAGCCGACTGAGTTGCAAGTGACAACAAGAGAAGCAGGACAATATGTGTGTGTGTGTAGAGAGAGCTTAGAACAGTGTCTATTGTTCTTTTTTTTTATTGAAGACTAGAAGTATTTATAGCTTAAAACAAGTAGAAGAATAAGGTAAGGAGTACACATGTATGGAACTAATACCAATCAAAATCAATCAATGTACGGACTCCCTTTAATTATGAAGTCAAGACTCAAACGGATAAAAGTTGTATCAAGTAAGGAAAGGGAGCAATTACAGGACTAACTTTAACATAATTAAAGCATGTGGCATGTAATAAGGTTGAATACAAAATGCTCAGAGTAAGGAAAGTATATGTCAAATATTTGGAAACATATTTAGGCACATAAATATGGTAGAATACAATTTGATCCTGAAAATAAATCACAGCAATCACGTATAGGACTAAAATCACAAGGAAATCAGTTCTAATTAAGGAGAGTAGCACCGATGTTAGGAAGTAATTCAAAATCTTTAAAAGGTTCTAAGGAAAACACATATGAGTTACAGTTTTGAGAAAAGATATCACAACCTTGAGGGAGATCAATAGAACTAGTAGGAAATACTATGTAAGGGATAATACAACAAGTAATCGAGTCTGTTAAGCAATGAATAGCACAAATCAGAGAAAACCTTAGGCAAGCAGTAGAGAACAGTAGAAGCTTGAAAGCCCTAGGTAAAGCAAGAATCACACAAGTTCATAGACGAACAGTGATGTTAGACATAATAGAAACACAAAGATAGTAAACCTTAACAACAACAACAACATGATGGAAATCATAGAGAAAATCTACGAGAGATGAGAGTTCAAACAACGTATCAGTCACAGATAGATTCACAGTTTAGGGAAAACTTAGGGTTTTTAGTAAAGCAAGTTAAAAATGATAGAAGCTTTGAATAAATCATTGAATAATAGAAAGACACACAAAATCACATAAAAAAAAAACAAGAAATCGTTTCTTAAAAAGGGGTATGAAACCCTAAATTTTGAAATGAAAGATTGCCTAAAAATGAAGGTTTTTTCAGAGAAAACATGTAAAGAAACTTCTTAATATCGTAGATCTAAAGAAGATATATAGGAAATCAAAATACATAGGGTTAGGGTTTCGTGGAACCCAGAGAAGTAGGAAAAACCTCAAAGACGCCGCCGATTTAAGCCGGAAAGGTTGTAGTTCTTACTCAGACGGCCGGGGAAGGCCGGAAAGTGGCATGAGGGGTACTGAGAGGTGACTGAACCGCTCCAGGTTCGCCTAAGGGATTTAGGGTATCACTGGACTGGTTCAAGGTGGGAAAATAGCCATGAGATGATGAGGAACCGTGGTTTCCGGTGAGAGAACCAGCCGGAGAAGATGAACGGACTCCATCGGAGGAGAGAAGCCAAATGAGGCTTCTAAAGAGAACTAGAGAGTAACAAAGAGAGATAGAGAGAGAATGAGTGTTTAGAGAATGAGGGGTCGGAGGGGGTAGTGGTAGGGTTTAATTATGGTAACACTGATCTGGACCATTGATCTCATTTGATCAACGGTTCAGATCAGGTGTGGGGTTGGGCCGGGTATGAACGGGTTTTGTGATGGGTGGTTAGGTATTAAAGGGTCAGGTGGGTTGGGTTTAAAAATTGGTTATAATTTAAATAAAATATGGCTAAACGTTAAATACCCAATTGAATAAGATTATTAATTAATAAAATAGCTAATAATTGTGTAGAAATGAAATTGAGGCCAAATAAATGAAATTAAGGAGATTGACTAATATATAAAAATATAAATGATCATTCATTGATTTTGAAAATTGTATAAATGTACATTTGTGCTATAATCGTAAAAACTGCTGAAATTAACTAAATAATTCCAATATTGGCTAATTTGTGAAATAACAAAATCCTAATGGAATTAAATAGGATATAAATAACATATTGAGCAAGAAAATGATTTGAAATAACATCATTTATGAATAATTATGGAATATAAAGTGTTAAATAAACAGGAAAATAATTTGATAAAAATACGAAAAAACATTGTGGGAAAATACCAGTTATTGTAAAGAGTGATTTTGAAAGTATACATGCAAGTTCGAAAATGATTTGTGGAAAAATTGAGTATCAACAATATTTCCAGTACGCTGCCCCCAGGCTCGAGTTGTCCGCTCGGGTAAGCCTAATCTAGAACAAAACCCCAGGATTTAAACTTAGAATAACATAGCCTCATGTCGGATCCATAGTAGGAACGATTATCTGCATCATGTGCATTTGACTTAGGGGACTCAACACAGGGTTAGGTTCGTCTAGGACAGGTGAAGTTGAAAATAAAGACCATCCTGATGCATCCTACCTGGCTATGTGTACATTATTTTGTTTCGGCTTGTTTGTCGACCGAGTAAATAAAAGAAATGTCAGAAAAACCAAAAACAAAATAGAACAGAAATTTTCCGATTTTTGAAAAAAAAAACAACGATATTCAAAATTGTATCGAAACTCTGTCAAGATTTTGAAAAAAAAGAAAATGGAAAAGGGAAATGAGTCAGTGCATGTTTTTCAAACCGTGTCAAAATTTCCCGAACTACGCATTGTTTGATTCCCGCCGGTGTGGGATACGTAGGCAACCCTCATCGGGTCCAACCTTATCTTTCAAAAAATATGGTCATAAATAAAGGTGATGCCGTCCTTGTCTAAGCAGCCAAAATGTCCCAACGGGGTGCTAGAAGGCTGTTTTTGCAAGAATATCCACCTATGGTCTTTTTCAATTTTTGACCCAATTAGAAAACACATCCCTAAAATCTTCCCTTGCGAAGTGCTGAAAGGCCGTATTTGCAAAGATGGTCAATTTTCAATTAGTTATAGACTCTTTGCAAAACTAGCACCTTTTTCTCTTTGGTCAAAATAAATCAGGGGTTTTGCTTCTTTCTTAACCAATCACCTAAATAAATGTGAAGGATGAGCACCGTTGAAAATATCCCCTTCAAAGCTGTAGAGGAAATTCCCATAGGACTCCATATGTGGTAGAGAAACCTGGGGGAGGTCAGTAGAGGTGCCGTGGTGAAAGCTTTAGGCGGGCTCACCGGTCATTTAAAGATTAAGCCGAGGTTGGACATGATTGAGGCTCTAATACCATTATGGGATCCCACGCACAATGTGTTTCATTTCTCGGATTTTGAATTGACACCCACACTGGAAGAGATAGAGGGGTATGCTAGTCTCATTCAGAATCTCAAAAGCTGTTATCCGGTAGCACCCAGAGCTGTGACTCCTCACAAATTCCTGGACCTTCTGAGCATCAGTCGGGAAATTCAAGATTCGAATTTATCTGAGGGATTCTTCACATTTTACTTCCTTTACCGTCGTTACGGGGATCCTCAGGGTTTTGAAGCTGTGAACACCGGTTTAACCCACCACGGGAATCAAACTAAATGGGAGGCCCGCCGGGGATTGGACTTTGTGGTAGCATTTTTGGGTATCCTAATTTTCCCGAGGAGCAATGGATGTATAGATATTGGACTCGTAGGAGTAGCCGACTTCATGATAAAAAAGTCTAATGGCACTCTTGTACCAATGATCGTGGCAGAAATCTACCGTGCCTTAACTGTTTGCCAATCCGGAGAAACGTTCTTCGAGGGCTGCAATCTACTCTTACAAATTTGGATGATCGAACATCTCTGTCGTCGCCCAGGGTATATGAATTATGGTCTAACCGGCCTAAGTTGCATTGAAGAACATAGGACTCGGGTAGAGGGGCATGAATTTCCAGAAGGCACAGAAGCCTGGCTTGCACACTTGAGTTCTTTGACTGCCGACCAAATTGAATGGACATTCGGTTGGCTCCCTATCAATGAAGTCATCTATATTTCAACCAATGTATGCTATCTTCTGTTGATGGTTCTCTGAAGTATTCAACCATATGCCCCACATCGGGACTTACGACAACTAGGAAGGCATCAAAATGTTCCACACGATAAAGACCTAAGTCGGCAAGTAATTAAATTGTGCCCAAGAGCCGCATTTCCGGAGAATAGGGTCCGCCAGATTTGGCATCAATGTAGCTTTTTGGAGCCACTCAGGTTTTAGAGGCTAGATCCCAACAGACCGGGCGCTTACTCCAGGAAAAGTGTATCATCAGACAAAGGGTCAGAGAAATCGATGATTATGATGTTACAAAATGCCAAGAATGTGAGGATATGATCTGATCCACCTTTTTCTCTGTGGTGATGATCTTTTTCTGCCAGATAATGGATGACTTGAATCGCCTCCAACAAGACATGGCACGCAGGACCAAGGCAAGACCGGCTGAGGTCCCGTAGGCTCCTGGAACAATAGAGGCACTTATGTATTCATGATGTCCATTTTTGAGTCTGTATTTCGTTTTCCTGTTACAGTCTGTTTATGTCTACTTTAAGTCTTTTGTAGTTTTTAAAATTTCCAAGAACGTATGTCAAATTCTTTTGTAATGAATGAAATTTGAAGTTTTACTTAATGAAAACAAAATTTGAAAGACAAAATGTTTATTTCCTACTGTATTTATTCACTTGAACTACGTAATGATCTGATTCATGCGGTGTCGTGATACGTAGGCAATCCACGTAGGAGTCGATCATAGACCTAAAAAGGAAAAGACAATCTAGAAGAAGAAAGAAAGAAATTTTGAAAAAAGAAAAAGAGAGAGAGCAAAGTAGGAAAGGAAATTTCAAAAAAAAAAAAAGAAGCCAGGATGAAACACTCAGCCGATACAAGACATGTAGAAAGCTTTTAACTGCCCAGGTGCATTGCATACCCCCAACGTGCGAGTCCCTATCAGTTGAATGCCTCAATCTAACAGTTTCGTGGTTTTATTTCTCTTTAAAAGGTGTCGTTTTTAGATGGTTGGTTTTGTGGTAACCTGGCTTCACACCCATACTTCACGAGATCGAAAGGGAGTGTCAAAATGACATCGGAAAGTCACCTACAAATCATCAACTCCTCTGAGGATGACCCAAGCTCGGTCATCCCGACATATGAGTCAGCCACGACTGAAGAAAATAGAATACTGCGTCGCCGCATGTTGGAAATGTGGGACGCCTGGTCTAATGGTAGGGAACCTCCCAGCACCATCCCTGGTTTTCCTGAGTTGGTTCCCAGAAAAGGAGGAACCTCCAACATACCTATCAATTACCCAGCTACCCCATTCGGGTACCCGACTATCCGGAATGCCTTCTGAGGTCCGCCCCCAGGCACTATTTTCCGGTGTATCCTCCAACATATTTACCGCACTACCAACCTCTGCCATGGCGCCGCCAACAGTAGCTGGACTAAACTTTGAGTCGTCGGCCTTTACCTTTCAAACACC
The DNA here is from genome assembly GCA_005239505.1 of Nicotiana paniculata. Taxonomy (NCBI): domain Eukaryota; kingdom Viridiplantae; phylum Streptophyta; class Magnoliopsida; order Solanales; family Solanaceae; genus Nicotiana; species Nicotiana paniculata. Next base: position 13,428 of record ML342982.1, on the reverse strand, counting down.
AACATTCCATCTAGACGCAACTCATGTTACTCCAAACTCATACCCTCAGCAACCTCGACATGAAGCCACGGTGGGACAAGACAAAAGGAACCCCGAGCAGGAAGAGATGGCTCAAAAAATGAAAAGCATTGAGCAGAGTCTCAAAAACACACATGGACTAATTGGTCAAAAAAGTGTTTCTTATGCCGACTTGTGCATGTTCCCACACGTTCACCTGCCTCTCGGGTTTAAAACCCCCAAGTTGAAAAATATGACGGACACGGGGATCCCATTTCTCATCTAAAAATATATTGCAACCAGCTGAGGGATTAGGCAAAAAGGAAGAGTTTTTAATGGCGTACTTCGGAGAGAGCTTGGCCAGGATTGCGTCTGAGTGGTGCATGGACCAAGATATATCCCACTGGAATATATGGGACGACCTAGCCCCGGACTTTGTCAGACAATTTCAATACAACGTGGACATAGCACCAGACAGGAATTCTTTGTCCAACCTCAAGAAAAAATCATCGAAAAGCTTCAGGGAATATGCTATTAAGTGGCGTGAGCAAGCTGCCAGAGTAAAACCTTCGATGGACGAGACAAAAATGGTCATCATTTTCTTACAAGCTCAGGAGGCCGACTACTTCCAGAATATGATGTCCGCCATGGGCAAGCCATTTGCGGAAGCAATAAAAATCAGAGAGATGGTTGAAAACGGTCTGAAAACCGGTCGCATTCTAAGCCAATCCGCCATAAGGGCAACTTCCCAAGCAATCCAGAGTGGTTAGGAAGTGCAGCCAATAGGAAGAAGAAAGAGGAATCAGCAATGATGGCCTCTAGTATAAGAAATTCCCGGTAGCCCGAGGCTTTTTTTCCAATGCCCCATGTCATTTCTACCCCCCAAGATGCGGCGTATGCCGTAATGCCTCAACCTTATCCAATAATAAATTCCCAACAACACTATAATCAAAATCGAGCCCCACTACCCAGAAACAACCCTCCTCGCCAAGCTCAGAATAATCCTCGCCCTCCACAAAACAATCCCTGGGAACCACCTAAAAGGATCAACTCACCAATTGTCGAATCATACTCTAGTCTTTTCCCGAAGTTGGTCCAAATGGGTCTGTTGCAGTCTGTACCCCAAAACAAGAAAAACCCAGAATCCCTCTCTTACCGGTCAGGTACTCAATACGCCTATCACTCAGGGGCCGAGGGACATGATACTGAGGATTGCTGGACCCTCAAGCGGGCAGTTGAGAGCTTAATAGAGCAAAAAAAAGGTGGTACTAAGGGACGAAGAAGCTCCCAACATGACCAATAACCCGTTTCCTGCTCACAATAATGGGCCAATTATTTGCATGATTTGTGAAGACCAAGAATTTTATCCGGCTCATAAAACTATCATCGCCATTACTGATGTAGAGAAGAAACCCAAAGCGACACCAAAACAAGCTAAGGAGGAGAAGAAAGGTAACTCCACTCTTCCGGCCACAAGAGAGGTTGAAACAAAGACAGGGACAGGGCCTTCTAAAGATGTTGTTCTTTATGTTCCCAGGGCACCCATGAAGGAACAGTTTGTGTTAAGCCCTCCCAAAAGATTGCAACACAACAAGACTATGCCTGATGTCCCAGAAATATACATACCGAAGGGGACTGATGTGGCGCGGGGGCCGATAATTTCACCAAGGCTGAATGAGCCCGTGGTTATTAGCCGTGGACCACAGAATCCAATAAAAGACACCACTACCGTCCCCTAGAATTACAACAAGACGTTGGTGACGTACAAAGGAAAAGAAATTACTGGGGAAGCGAGTGAGATAAACTCATCAGAGAAATACTCAACCTGGAAGAATTGAACAAAAGCAAGCAGAAATTTTTTCCGCCTAAGAAGCCAATCAGTGCCGGAGAGGCAGAAGAATTATTCAAAAATATTAAGACCTCTGAATACGCCGTAAGAAGCTCAGAAAGTGCCCCACTCAGGTCTCACTTCTATCCTTGCTGATAAGTTTATACGAGCATCAGAAAGTCCTAATAAAACACTTAATGAAGCATATGTTCTGGCTGAGACCATAGTTGAGCAAATGGAAAGAAGGGCGGCACGATCTTTCGAAGTCAACCGGATCTCATTTAGCAAAAATGACTTTCCTCCAGAAGGGGCTGCTCACAACAAAGCTCTCCACCTAACTGTTAAATGTGAAGGGTACTATGTGAAAAGAGTTATGGTGGACGGCGGATCTGAGGTTGATATTTTCCCTCTCTCGACCCTACAAAGAAGGGAGATCGGGATTGAGAGAATTAGGCCCAACAATGGCATCAAAAAAGACTTGACAATCGGCCCTGTAGATTTTGAAGTGACATTCCATGTCTTAGATATGGATACTTCCTACAATTATCTCCTGGGAAGGCCTTGGATCCATGCAGCAGGGGTAGTGCCATCTACTCTCCACCAGATGGTTAAGTTTGAGTATGAAGACCAGGAAATTGTGGTCCATGGAGAGTACGAGCAATCTATTTACAGGGACCCATCAGTCCCATGCTTGGAAGCAAGAAAAGGCAGCGAGCATATAGTCTACCAAGCTTTCGAGATTGTGGTTGCGGACCAATAAGAGGAAGGAACCCCGTGTCCTCAACCCTTCCTATCAAACAAATCAATTATGGTCTCTAGCGACATGATTAAACATGGGTCACACCTGGAAAAGGGCTCGGGATGTCCTTGCAAGGCATTAAAGAACCTATCACCTTGCCTACCAGTAAGAAGTTCTTCGGGATAGGGTTTCAAGCTACTCCCGATGATGAAAAATGGGCTGACCAACGTAAGAAACATGGTTGGGTATTGCCTCAGCCAATCCTGCACATCACCAAATCATTCGTCAATCCAAAATACGTAGGGGAAGAGGCTTTCACGGCTGAAGAAATTGAAGAAATCTGCGGAGCAATGAGACAGATGTTGTATGAGGCTCATATGGTCCAATCAGGAGAAGGCTCAAGCACTGCTAAAGTGCAATATATGGGGCCTGAAGCCAATCTCCAAAATTGGAAGGCTACTCCATTCCCAGTCAAGTGGGAGTCTCGGTAGTTCAGCCTTTCCATCCTTATGCACTTTGAGTTATTCCAGGGTATAACTCGAGTGTTTTTAGTTTATTGCCTTTTTAAAATTCTGATGTAAGCCCTCATATGTTCAAAATTCAATGAAATGAAATTAATATTTCATAGTCCACAAATCTCTTTATTCGTCCTAATATTTTTGCTATTTTTTCTCTTATCTATCTTTTCAGTTCTAATAATGCGGACTTAAATAACATGACATGCTTGCGAACTTCACGCCCAGTCTTGACACACTGTCACACCAAGAAATAATGAATCAAGAACCAGAATATGATGAAGATGATGCTTTTAGGGAAATAAATCGAGAATTGGAACAGTTCGAGAATAAGCCTAAGCCAAACTTAAACGAAACAAAACCAGTTAATTTGGGCAATTCAGAAGAAGTCCGAGAAACCATGATAAGTATCTATACTGATGAAAGGACTAGGGATGCTTTGATCCAACTTTTATTCAAATTCAAATATGTGTTCGCCTGGTCCTATGATGATATGCCCGAACTGAGTGTTGATTTGGTGGTGTACAAATTGCCAACCTACCCCGATTATCCGCCTGTTCAACAAAAACAGAGAAAAGTTAAAACAGACATGAATGACAAGATCAAAGAAGAAGTCACTAAACAGTTAAGAGTTGAAGTAATCTGAGTGGTCCAATACACCACGTGGTTTGCTAATGTTGTCCCGGTAACGAAGAAAGACGGGAAAGTCCGAGTGTGTGTCGACTATCGGGATTTGAATAAAGCAAGAGCCAAGGACAAATTTCCATTGCCAAACATTTACATCCTGGTTGACAACTGTGCCAAACATGAGTACAGACTTTCATAGATTGTTAGGCTGGGTATCACCAGGTTTTGATGGATGAAGAAGATGCAGCGAAAATGGCCTTCACCACACCTTGGGGTACTTACTGTTACCGGGTCATGCCATTCGGCCTAAAGAACGCCGGGGCAACCTATATGAGGGCTATGACCGCCATTTTTCATGAAATGATGCACTAGGAGATTGAGGTATACGTGGATGATGTGATTATTAAATCTTGGACGCAAGACGACCATGTGCAGCATCTGAGAAAATCCTTTGGATGTCTACGTAAGTATGACTTAAAATTGAATCCAGCCAAGTGTACTTTCAGAGTTCCATCTGAGAAATTGTTGGGTTTTATAGTCAATCGACGGGGTATAGAACTGGATCCAACAAAGATAAAGTCTATTTGGGATTTTCCCCCTCCGAAACCAAGAAAGAGGTCATGAGTTTGCTGGGTAGGTCGAATTACATTAGTAGTTTCATTTCTTAGTTAACCTCCACATGTGAGCCTATATTCAAGCTGTTGAAGAAATATGTAGTAATTAAATGGACGAATGAGTGCCAAGAAGCTTTCGACAAAATCAAAGAGTATATGTCGAATCCGCTAGTGTTGGTCCCACCCGAACCTGGAAGACCTTTGTTCTTATATTTGACGGTGTTGGAAAATTATTTTGGGTGCATTCTCGGGCAACATGATGTGACCGGGAAGAAGGAACAAGCTATATACTACCCGAGCAAAAAGTTCACAATCTATGAAGCCAAGTACATCTTGTTGGAAAGAACTTGTTGCGCCTTGACTTGGGTTGCTCAGAAGCTCCGGTATTACTTTTTGGCTTACACCACCTACCTCATCACCAAGATGGATCCTTTGAAGTACATATTCCAAAATCCAATGCCCACCGGGAGATTAGCAAAGTGGAAAATCCTGCTCACCGAGTTCTACATAGTCTATCTCACCCGTACGGCGATGAAAGCTCACGCCTTGGCGGATCACCTGGCTGAAAATCCTGTCGATGGCGAATATCAACCTTTAAGTACTTACTTCACGGATGAGAAAGTAAACTTAATCGAGGTAATCCCATAAAACACCAACACTTGGAAAATGTTCTTTGACGGAGCTGTAAATGCAAAAGGTGTTAGGGATCGGGGCAATTTTGATTTCGCCCACGGGACAACACTATCCAGCCACCGCCCATCTCCGTTTCTTATGTACAAACAACACTGCTAAATATTAATCCTACATAATGGGCATGAACATGGCAATTAACATGGATGTAGATGAGTTATTGATCATGGGAGATTCTGACTTGATCATCAAGCAAGCTCAGCGGGAGTGGGAAACTCGAGATGTTAAGCTTCTTCCATATAGACAACATGTGGAGGATCTTGGAAAATGATTCAAAGACGTCGAATTCAGGTATATTCCTTGATGCCACAACGAGTTAGCTGATGCACTAGCTACCTTAGCTGCAATGCTGCCATATCCGGGCAATGTCCATATAGACCTGCTAGAGATCCAAATCTGGGAAAGACATGGTTATTGTAACACAGTCGAAATAGATCCCTATGTCCAACCATGGTATCATGATATCAAAATGTTCTTGAAAACAAAAGAATACCTAGAGCAGGCCAACGGGGACCAAAGGAGAACCATCAGAAGGCTCGCCAACACTTTCTTCCTAAGTGGGGAAGTGATGTATAAAAGGACCCCCGATTTGAATCTATTAAGTTGTGTGAATGCCAAAGAAGCCGAAAAGATTATGAATGAGGTACACTCAGGAGTATGTGGTCCCCATATGAACAGATATGTCCTCGCCAAGAAAATCCTGCGGGCGGGATATTACAGGATGAGTATGGAGAAAGATTGTTTCAGCTTTATCCGGAAGTGCCATCAGTGCCAAATACATGGCGACTTGATCCATGTGCCGCCTTCAGAGTTACACCCCATGTCAGCACCATGGCCATTCATTGCCTGGGGAATGGATGTCATTGGGCCGATCGAGCCGAGAGCCTCGAATGGGCACATATTTATATTAGTTGCTATTGACTATTCACAAAATGGGTCGAGGCAGTCACGTTCAAATCCGTCACTAAGAAAGCAGTGGTGGATTTTGTGCATTCCAACATTATCTGTCGCTTTGGCATTCCGAAGACCATCATCACTGATAATGCTACAAATCTCAATAACCATTTGATAAGGGAGGTATGTGAACAATTTCAAATCACACACCGTAACTCCACCCCTTACTGGCCCAAAGCCAATGGCGCCGTTGAAGCAACAAATGAAAACATCAAGAAAATCCTCAGAAAAATGATTCAAAGTTCTAGACAATGGCACAAGAAATTGCCTTTTGCATTATTGGGATATCGCACGACCATGCACACATCGGTTGGAGCTACACCTTATCTATTGGTTTACGACACTGAAGCCATAATACCTGCAGAAGTTGAAATTCCCTCCCTTCAGATCATTGTCGAAGCTGAAATTGAAGATCATGACAAAACCGGGCTGGAACAATTAACTCTGATTGATGAGAAAAGAATGGACGTAGTTTCTCACGGGTAGTTGTACCAACAAAGAATGGCCCGCTCTTATAACAAGAAAGTGCGACCTAGGAATTTTGAAGTAGGGCAACTCATCCTGAGACATATCCTCCAACAACATGAAGAGGCGGAAGGAAAATTCGCCCCAAATTGGAAAGGTCCATACATTATAAGGAAACTACTACCAAAAAGAGCATTGTACTTAGGGGACATCGAAGGAAACGACGCCGAAACGACTGTCAATGCAGACGCAGTCAAAAGGTACTATGTTTGACCTTTTCGTAATGTTGGTTCTCCCGATCGAAATGACGAAGTCTTCCATTTACGCTACCCTAAATGCTATCAACTTTTGTAAACCCTTTTGAGACGGATACTTTTCTTTGATTAACCTCTTTGGGAACCTGAAAGTGTTATTATTCTAAAAAAAATCATCAAAACAAAAACCAAAACAAAAATGTTTCCCTGAACTACGCTTGACTTGACTCCGAAAGGATATGTAGGCAGCCTCTCTCTGGGGTTCAGTCACACCAAAATAAAATTCCACATTTCCCGAAGAGTTTAAGCTGGGGCGAATGTTAGTTTTTCACCTAAAAAGGTCCAAAGTTGTAGCTCAATCCAAATTATCTCTACCCAAAACCCTGTTCAAGTCCTTCCAATTGATCGGCAAAAATGTCTAAGGTTGGAGGATGCAGATGTTTGAAGCTGATACAAGCAATGAGAGAAATTAAAAATGAGAGAGTCTTATCGGTAAAAACCCACACGAGCACTATAAGGCGACGGTGACCAGAGAAATTGAAAATGAGAGAGTCTTGTTAGTGAAAACTCGCAAAGAGCACTACAAGACGACGGTAAGAAGAGAAATGAGAGAGGTTAGTCGGTGAAAACCCGCAAAGGGCGCCACTAATCGAAAAGAATAATGAATCACTGATATGGACGCAGTTCGGGGCAAGGTTTCTCGATCTCGGGGTAATAGTTGTGATGAATTTCTGAGAGTCGGACGGTTTACATGGATCAGGCATCCAGTACAAAAGGTATGTCATGATCATTGAAGTCCACATGCACTCCAGATAAGTCCTTCTTTCCTTTCCCCCAAAAGGGATACTTTTTGCTTAAATTCATTGTCCATTCTATCATTTGTTCCCTTTCAAATCCCTTTAGGTCTAAATCTTTTTCTGAAACTAAGGCAAAGAAAGGATGGAAAAACTGATTTACAGAATCTCATTTGACACGGGCAAATATGCAAAAGGCACCCAGCCTTGTCAGGGGCATCAAGTCGATCCTGACTGGCCTTAGCGGTCGATGCTTCAAACTCAAAGACCTTGAAAGGAGAAAATCGAATTGAAGTGCCTATAAGGGCAAATGAAATTGAAAGGTTGAGTCCCACGTGGCTAACCACCTCGGCAAAAGTTTGAAAAGCCGAAGTACTCCAAATGCTTCGAAATATAAATGGAAGGCCAATGAAGGCCAAGTAAAGTTGGAAAGGTTAAGTCCCACACGACTAACCGTCGCAGTAGAATTTGAGGGGCGAAAAATTCCCCCTTGACACTTCAGAAACCCAAAAGAAAAAAAAGCAAGTTAAAGGCCTGCAAAGGCAAAATAAAGTTGAAATGTTGGGTCCCGCGTGACTGATCACCATGATAAAATATGGAAAAGCTAGGGTCCCCGGGTATAAAAATGAAACCCAATCCCCAGCAAATGAGCAAGCAAGCAAGAGATCTTCGTCAAATGGGCCAAGATCAAGCAGTTGAAACCACCATTTCAAATTAACAAATTGTTCTTTGTTTGAAAATGGGAAACAAGTGCAGCTCGAAAGCAACCGTGCAAAAAGTAGGCGCAACCAAAAGAAATTGTGTAAGGGCTAGAAGGAGCTCTGCAACATTGACTCCAAAGAAAGGGAAGTTTCCTCCAAAAATCTTTTCCCGCATGCACGAAAAGAAAAATAAATAAATAAATAAATAAAAAAGAAGAGAAAAAGAAAAGAAAACGAAGAACCAAAGTTGCAAATGATTCAAACCTAAAGTAGTATAGGGCCTCCAATCCCTAGCTACACCCTTTCCAACATAGGACATTCCATTCCTTAGTTGAGGCCAACATAGGGTCCCACTCCCTAGCAGACCCCGTCATAACCTGGTGATCTTTTCTTTTCCTAACAACAGCATAACCTGTTGATCATTTCCAGACACTGGCATAACCCAATGATCTTTTTTTCAGGCAATATCATAACCTGTTGACCTTTCCAGGCAGCGGCATAACCTGGTGATCTTTTATTTTCCTGACAACAACATAACCTGTTGATCATTTCCAGACACTGGCATAACCCAGTGATCTCTTTTTCAGGCAACAACATAATCTGTTGACCTTTCTAGACACCAGCATAACCTGGTGATCTTTTCTTTTCCAGACACTGCCATAACCCAGTGACCTCTTCTTCTAGGCAACGACATAACCTGTTGACCTTCCCAGACACCAGCATAACCTGGTGATATTTCCTTTTCTTGACAACAGCATAACCTATTGATCATCTCCAGACACTGGCATAACCTAGTGATCCCCCAGGCAACAGCATAACCTGTTGACCTTTCCAGACACCAGCATAACCTCGTGATCTTTTCTTCTCCAGACACCGGCATAACCCAGTGATCTCTTTTCCCCAGGCGACAACATAACTTGTTGACCTTTCCAGACACCAGCATAACCTGGTGATCTCTTCTTTTCGTGACAACGACATAACTCGTTGATCATTTCCATACACTGGCATAACCCAATGATCTTTGTTTCAGGAAAAACCATAACTTGTTGAACTTTCCAGACACCGGCATAACCTGGTGATCTCTTTCTTGACAACGGCATAACCCGTTAATCCTCAGACACCGGCATAACCCGGTGAGATTTTCTTGACGACAACATAACCTGTCGATCTTTTCCAACATAGGGTCTCCAATCCCTAGTTTATTTTACTTTTAGGCATAGGGTATCCACTCCCTAGTCTACAATAACTCCGGGTACACCACTCCCGACTTTTCATTGCTTTCAATAATAAAGTAGCATAGATTTCATTGCAATGACTCACGAAATTTTCCTAGTGAAAATTGGGGCAGAAAATTTCGTTCGTTTGTTCTTAATTTTGCGCAGATTACAACGGACTCAAGACGACCAAAATAAGAAGTTTGATCCAAAATAAAGAAAAGAAGAAAAGAGCAAGACCAAACCCAAAGTACAGAAGCAGAAAATATGTGGACCGCTCAAGACGAGTCGAAGGCACAAGTAGTGCATGTCCCTTCTTGATCCGAAAATGCTGAAGGAGATTAAACCAGCGTCTACAGCTAACAAGCATCAAGGTCCAAACCAAGTCTGTATAAAAGCAGTCGGGACTCAAGATCAGGCTTCAGAAGACTAATAGATAGGACTCTTGTAACTAATAGTTGATAGGCCTAGTTTAGTCTTTTTTCAATTTTGTTACTTTGGTGTAATAAAGAGCTCAATAGCAACTGCAGTGAGACCACAGCTACCCGGTAGTCCCAGCTACTAAAGCTTCCAGAACAACACTGACCTGATTCCTTTATACCCAAGGATATGTAGGCAACCTTTGAAGCAGGGTTCAGACAAACTTTTCAAAAACGCTTCACAGTGGAGTATGCGAATGGGTAAAGCCGTTCATGACTGCTCACTTTGTCTTTGCCCGAAAACTCTTCATGTTTCCGAGCAAAGAGGGGCAACTGTGAGCACGTGATTTTTCACCCACTATATACTCCTACAAAATTCAATACAATAAATTAATTTTACAAATTTTGTTGAATTTTGGTTATTAATTGTGAGTTGTTTGCATTTGCATATTTATAATTCATCTTTTAAAATTATTAAAATTGCACCACTATTATCAAATAATTACGAATTTATTATTTTTAATTAATTGAATTAAGTAACAACGAATGATGGTTATTTGATGTAATGTAGTTTTGACAACTAATTACTAAAATTAATCATTTTTATCCAATAAATCATGGATATAATTAGGAGTATAAAGTTAATTGTTTTATTCTTAATTAAGCTATGGTTAGATGAAATTAAGGTTAGAATTAATTATTACATGTTTTCTTTTGAATTTGATTAGGTTAGTGTTAATTAATATTTATTTAGGCCTAATTAATCCTAATATATCAAAATAGGACCTAGGCTAATTTGCCGAGGCCCAAAAGAAGTGTGTCTACACTACAAACGAACCATCCCAAAGAGCTACCCAGCCTGCCCCAGCCTTAAACCAAAACGACCCCGTTTATCCTATCAAACCCCCCAGCCGTTGGATCATCTTGATCCAACTGTCCTAAACTAGTGAACCCTTAAGTATAAAACTGTCTCAAACTCCCCCCTTACCCCCTAAAGACTCAAAGTCTAACACCCTAAACACCCGCCTCTCTTTTATCTCTCTAGCCTCCGTCGTCGGTCGCCTTACCCCCACCGGCCAGAAATTTCCACCGGTGGCAGAGCACAACCAATCGACCCCAAATATTTACTGGATAATACTCATGTCCTCCTTAACCCCATCCCACCATTGATTTCCCCAAACAAACATCCAATTTTGAGTAATTTTGGATCTAAAAACTCCAAACCCTAAAAACCTATCCCTACCGATGTGAAGACCCCAAATGATTCACACTTACACGAGTCAATTGCTCTTGGTGAGAGCTATCGATTCGTGTGGGTATGGGTCATTTCCAAACCCCACCGGAGTCCGGCCAAAGTCCGGCGAGTCAAAATTTTCCGACCAAACCCCTCAAACGGGTATTCCCCCTTCCCTTTCTAACTGTATCCTATTTTTTTATTATTATTACAAAAAAAACATGAATATGTTGTTATTGTTTAAATCACTGATTTATACTGTTTAGGTCGAGATTTTTTCTTTGTTGTTTGCTTTTTCTTTATTGGGTTCTTTATTTGATTCATGTTGTTCTTCTTGATTAATCTGAAACCCTAAATGTATTTCATACTTTAATTAATTTTCTTAGTAACTAGGTTCTTTAATAATCATGTTCCTAGCCTAGGGTTTTTATCACTGTCTTACGTCTGTGTTTGTTTCTTTTCCTTGATCCATTTTTGATTAATTGATTCTGTCTATTTAGCTCAATCGTACGTGTTTATATTAGTTGAACCATGTTTAGATATGTGGAATAATTTAGTTTAGGGTTTTAATGTTGGTAAGCTTCATGACAGTCATGTTTAATTTGTCTCGTCGATTAATATCATGATTGATCACTGGCATTCACATATGTGTTTGTTTTTTATATTAAATCGTTTGATTAATTAGTTCGGATTGATAAGTATATAGGTTGTCTAGAATTCTTTGATTGATTAAGTTTTTCTAACTTACTGTTTTATTCATGAAATTTTGATCATGATGCATTAATCATTTCTATTAATTTTAAGCTTTGGTCATTGATTAGGTAAAATTAAGTAATTTTGGAACAAGTAAAATCAGGTTTAGATTGTTCAAATTTAGAGTCATCTACCTGATTCTAGAAGGTCTTAACAGGATTTCTAAGATTAGGCTAAGGTGAAGTCTGAGGGTATAATTGGAATAACTAATTTCCTAGGGGGTAAAATCTGAAACTTACCAAAAGATAGTACATCTAGAAAGTTCCATCCCTGTACAACTGTCTAAAAGGACGGACATCTGTCCCAATGGAGGCACAATCTGATCCTTTAAGGAGAATATACCCCTTTTAATACCTTCCTGAGGCCGCTCTATAAATAGAAAACTTACCCTTACCCTCTAAAAAATAAATTAGAGTAACTGCTGCTCACAAAAAAAAATTCCAAAATATTAGTAGAAAACAAAGAGGAAAATCTGATTTCCTTTTAAAAAAGGTTCATCAAGTATCTTGTTGGTTTCTCAGCCTTTGTTCTTCTTTAGATTCTGATTTTTGAGAACTTCTAGGTTAATTTCTCGTGGGAGCTGTGTTGGTTTTGAAGTTTGTTATTTGTTTGCTACTGGGTCTTCTCTCATTTTTGCTTTTTTTTCCACCTCTTCCTGACCTTTATTTGGTCAGGTCTCTTGTATTTTTCTCTTTAAAAAGGTATGTAACCATTTATGTTCAAATAAGATTCCTGGATTCCAAATTTGTGTCTTTTTGTATCTTTTTAAATGTTGCTTGATTCCTGTTGATTCTAGATTATGAACATGTGAATTTCGTGCTGTTAAGAATGAGTTGGTTGTTTACTCTATGCTTACCTTAGTTGATATTGAGAAAATCCACACTAGGGTAGATGAAACTGACCTTCCGATGGTCAGTTTCACCCTATAACAATGCACAAATATTTACTTAATTGTTAAATTATCGTGTTAGGGGGGTAAAAAATTGTAAGATCGAAAAAAAAAACCATTAAGGCAGGGAATCTGAATCCACACATGGTCAGATTTACTCCTTAAGAATGCCTAAAAATAGTCAAGTTTTTTTTTGTTGAAATACAGGCTGGAGTTGTGAAGGTTGCTAGCTCGCACAGGAGCAGCAACAAATTTTCGTTATTATTTTTTTATTTTTATCTATTTTTTAAAGAAAATATATAGTAAAAGATGGAAATGTAATAGAGTAGATTTTTGTATTGGTTGTAAATATGGTCTGGACATTCTCAATTAGGATTCAGATATATTCCTCTTTTTCTTACTAATGTGAAATCTTTCGAAACTGGTCCAGCCTGCGAAACAGGCCCAATACGGTTTTCTTTCCCTCAAAATCGTTGTGATCTATTTTAAAGTAGCTTAATTCACCTCTGCTGGAATTTCGAAATGTATAGGCATAGGTTTACTACTCGAAATTACTTCCATTAAACTTGGAAAAATACTCGTTGGGCATTTGATCATTAGGACTCAATTAAAATTCAAAAGCATCTTTTTCTAAACCTTTTCCTACAATTTTTGTGTTCAAATTAGCCTGTCCAAATGCCCCTGTAAATACCTATTGAAATTCTGAAAATGACTATTTTAGATCAAAGGAATTTCGAAGTG
>ML342981.1:17438-47541 GCA_005239505.1 Nicotiana paniculata | reverse complement strand
AATTAAGTGACTCATAATCTAGATTAAAAGGTGGCAAGATAAAGTGTTAAATACAAAACACTATATCCTTCTACATGTAAAGACTTAAAAGGTTGGAATTGTTGATTCATTTGGACTTTAGATATTCAAGTTAGTAATCTGATAATGATTTCCTATTGTAAAGATTACAAAACATAGAGAATTCATAACATCTTCAACCAATTTCTACAAGGATTCAAAGATCTTCATAACATCTTAGCACCTTAGCCACGTGAGATTTTGCGATTCTAAGGGAGTACGGTGCAACTTTTTCCAAGAATATCATACGGATTTTTTCCTACTCCAGGTATTTTTAGGCTAAGCCCTTCTTTCATTTTGGAATGATCTCGTAATTACACGAGTTTGATAACGAGTCATAAAGAGAAATTCATATTCCCGAATTTATGTGCATTTCCTAGTCTCATAAGTTATAGTATTCTCCCTTATCGGGACTTCATATTCAATTGAGTATTATCTTTTCTAGTCAAGAGAGCAGAGAGCCTATATATACAATATTACTGTATTTTCATCACCATCAAATTGTAATCGATGGTCAAGCCCCTATTGGACAACCTCTTATCAAATGGTAAGTTCTATACTGAGCCTACTGTGGCCAAGCGCCTATGAGCGAGCCCAGTTGGCTGAGATACAGATCCTAGTAAGGCCGGGCGCCGATGAGCGAGCCAACTACGGCAGAGCAGTTATATATATACTGAGTCTTATATGGTCGGACAACTATTTTACTTACTATATTGAGAGAGTTGAGTCAGTATCACCAGGTGAGCATATCTTCATATTATCTTCGACTCCCATTTACATTCAGTTATCATATTATCAGTTAAATTTCATCTTTCAGTATATTGCCTTACATACTCAGTATATTATTTTGTATTGACGTCCCTTTTCTAGGGGCGCTGTATTTCATGCGTGTAGGTTCAGACAGACAGACGGGTAGACCTCCTCATTAGGTGTTGCCCGAGTACACCTTGATCGGTAAGCTCCATGCCCTTCGATGTTGCCGGGTCTAGAGCTTTATGTTCATCTGGCGTATTTATGTATATATGTTATGAGTAGGTCGGGGCCTTGTTCCGGTCAAAGTATATCCATTATTAGAGGCTTGTAGACATATCCTATCAATTAGTGCAGTATGCTGGGCTTGTAGGACTTTTATGTATATTTTGTTGGTTTGCCAGCCGTAATAGTTATGACGCCTTTCTCAGCCCAGCTTTATATTTATGTTTAGTTAGCATTCGCATTTGTCTTGCAATATGGCCCATGGACAAAGTATGACATTATATGTTCAGAGTCCCTTAGTCGCAAGTTGGTACGCGAGGATAGGTGAGGCACCGGGTGCGGGTCTCTCCCCCTAGGGTCGGGGCGTGACAATTGCCTCCGTGAAAGTGCTATGGAGAAACCAGCAGGTTGAAGAGGCTACTTGGGAGGCCGAGGAAGAGATGAAGAAGAAGTATCCTTTTTTGAATAGATGTGTAATCTTTTTTATGAGATTGTCGCTAATGAAAGTTTGTATCACTTGTTCAGTTGATGTAAAGGTGTTCCTTCTTTATTTTATGTTGTGTATGATGCCACGGTTAGTGTTGTTTTGTGTTATATTACGTCATAGGATCGTGAATATGTTGTTAGGATGTGTTTCTGGGTTCTCTGACAGGTGGATAGGCCCAGTTACAAAGGAAGCTTTGGCAAAAATTTTTGAAATTTTGGGAGTTAGTCAAAATGTGGGACTGCTGGTGTGTAGTGTGGAAGTTGAGTTACATGGGATGCTAATAGTGAACTTTGACCCTCATTCGAGGATGAATGATCTTAAGTGGGGAAGGATATAAGGCCCCGTAAAATTTACATAAAAATTCAGGATTTTGGTTGAACAGTGCGCATAGGAGTTAAAAGGAAAATGTTGGCAGAAGAAGGTATTTTTGCGTCCTACTATACGGCCGCATAATCACTTTGTGGGCCTTAGACTATACGTAGAGTGAAGCAGAAACTTGAGTAAAATTTTGGATCTATTCGCGGTCCATTATGAGGCCGCACAATGATTTTGCGGGCCACACACTGATCTCAGATTCAGCATGGAAAATTTGCCGAAGGGAGTTTATACAACAGCGCATTATGTGGCCACAGAACAGTTTTGCGGACCACAGACTGATTGTAGAGTGAAACAGATAAATCCAGTTCTTGAGGGGCATTATGCGACCCATTTTGTGGACCGCATAAGCATTATGCGGTCGCATATGCGACGGCAGACCTGTGTGGGTTCACATGTTTTTCTAATTTTTGAACCTGATCCGATTCTAATATAACACCCTTGGGGATCATTTTAGAAAAATAAAACATACACTTCTAGAGAGAGTGAGTGACATAGAGTGAGAAAGGGAGTTCCTATGCTCCATATACTAATTCTTTCTCAAACATTGGAAGATTATCAAGTAAAATTTATTAGGTCTTCATCCTAAAGGTAAGAGTCCACACTCTATCCCTTTATTCTGAAAATTAACTAAAATGGATAATTAGCTAGTTAATTCTTGGACATGGTGTTACACCCCATGTTTTTGTACGTGAATGTACGCCATAAAAAATCGATATAAGCTCGAAAATGAGATGTTACATCCCACATTTTCGTATGTTGAAGTTTCGTCGTAAGTTAATCGACATAAGTCGGGAATGAGATTATTTTGAGATTATAAGTATTATGCTATTTCAAACAAGTGATGAGTAAATTCATGAAGGTGAAAAGGTAATCAAATCAAATAAAATTAATATTTGTCAAAGTTTAACATGTTGGGATAAAATACGGCCCGATCTAAAATACCCGGTATTTATGGACTAGTGCCATACAAGGTACCACATGACCATGATAGTAAGGTGTGTTAAAAGTGAGTAGTATTTCAAGTAATTTGAGATAATTCTTAATTGTGTTGATAATCGAGTAATTATTGATTTTAGTGGGAAATTAACAATTAATTAAGGTGTTGGTAGTTAATTGGTTAAGAATGGGTAAACATCAACGTGGAAGCAAGCCACTCAATAAATATGACTCTTAAGCCATTATTGAGTAGGTGGCAAGACTAAAGATTAAGGATATGTGGTAAAGCTTCCACATAAAGTGGGGCCCACGTCATAAGACATCTCAAAAACATAAGTCATTCAAAGTAACGTGAATCTTCAAATCCAACTCACTTATAAGACTTCTCTAACTTGATAACGTGAGAACATTAGCATCTTTAACAAATTCAAAAAGATTTCATAGCATCGTAAGCAACGTGAGATTTTGCAATTATAAAGGAGTACGGAGCTATCTTTCTCAAGAATATCATATGGATTTTTTCCTACTTCAATCTTGTCGTCACGTGTTTTGTCGAAATTAACATATGTTATAGGGATTGTCAAGAGAATCAAATCAGGTATGTTAAGGCTGTCACTTCTTTCTTTTTGGCATGATCCATATGACACAAACGAAACGAGCAAATGCACAACTTCCATAAATGACTCAATTCGTGAAAATTCTAGAGATGCTTATTTTCTTGATTTTCCATAAGTCTTATTATTCTATCGTCTGTTCATGGGTCTCAGAAAATATGTAAGTTGATAAAGTATATTTCATGATATTAATCAGAAGCATAATGGTCTTATGACATTCCGAAAGATTTTAATGATGTACTTTTCATGCATTGCATTCATTTATACATGTATATTGGTCCATGACCATATGGCATTATATACGCATATATATGTATGTCTATGTGTGTGTATGGGATATGGGAAAAGGTTACGACGTTATATACGCACTACCACATGATCAACTGGTATATGTTGATGATTTGCCCATAGTGGCCGAGATGATATAATTGGATGCCCTCGGAGGCTTGATGATGTTATGAATGCATATACCCATGCATCGTATGACATTTATATGCATATGTGTGACATTATAATATTATATGATTCACAAAGCTATTTAGATATACATGTTGAGTCTTTTACTCCATGTTTCTCTCATGTCTCTTTTTTATAGATTTTCATTCCTTACATACTCGTTACATCATCTGTACTGACTTCCATTTTGCCTGGGGACGTTACATTTCATGCCCGCAGGTCCCGATAGATAGGTTGAGAGTCCTCTAAGTAGGTTATTCAGCTCAGCGGAAGATGTTGGTGCGCTCCATTGTTTCAGTGTACGAGTGATTATTTTAGCCTTATAGGCCCGTACATCATATGCATAAGTTAGTATATCAGGTTGGGTCCTTTTATGTCGAGTGTTCTCTCATATTTTATTCGTGTTACCTCATACGGCCCTTCTGTCCCATTTACCCATGCTGATGTAATGAGAAAGATATGTTACGTTGGTACTCGGTTGTGTAAGGGCACCAGGTGCCCGTCGCAGCCCATCGGCTTGGGTCATGAAAAAAAGTGGTATCAGAGCAGTTCTGTTCTAGGGAGTCTACAAGCCATGTCTAGTAAAGTCTTGTTTATATGTGTGTTGTGCACCACACTTATAAGCAGGAGGCTATAGGGATATAGGACTGACACTCTTTTTTCTTACTCTAGATTGTTTGGTAGAGCTCACTTGTGAGAATTAAGATTCCTAAATTCTATTATATTTGTAATACAACGATACCGACATCCAGGAAGAAGCTTGGTAAGAGATACAGTTGGGGAAGAGTTGGGTTAGAGGAACTTAAGTTTGCATCATTCCTATGATGGATAAATGTGAGGTCTTCAGTAGAATGTATGTGTACTAAGACATGTAAGCTTCTTGATAAGGAGCCTCAAAGCAAGAATATCTATCCACTCCTATGGTGAGAGGCAATGAGAGATTCAAAAGATAAATACAAATTTCAATAAGTAAATGAAGCAAGATGAAGCAGGGTATGAGGTGCCCATTTAATAAAGATTATCAGTATTTACAATTCAGGAAGAGGAATATAAGCCAATTGAGTTACCTTCAACAATAATAGAGGTATGTACAATTGTCCACGCCCATCTCATTTATGCCCTATGGGGGTTAACAGAAGTAGTATAAGAGAAGTACAAATATCAAGATCCGGCTGGGGTCAGAGTAACTCAAAATTGTGAGACACCCAAATGGTGCACTCTAAAATAGTACAGCTAGATATGTGTACTACAAATATAGGTACTGGAAGCCTAAAAGTGATAAATATTATCTTAGTGTGGCTCCCGTCCCTAGTAGAGAGTGAATCTTAGGAAATCCGAAGAGCTAGTGGATGGAGGAAAAGAGAGCTAAAAGAAAGGAATATCTTGTTGAAATTTTCAGAATAAAGCGATAGATAGAAATGTTAGCAGTGAAATAAGAAGTGAGTTAATGAAGCATTATGAGTAAAATGCGGTACATGGGCGACAACGGTAGATCAACAAAAAAATGAGGGACAATATTACGGAGTCTATAGACAAGGGAAGGAAAATACGAGAGGTGATAGGCCCTGGGGAAACAAAATATTATAGCTCATAAAGTAATGTCCTCATTTCGAGAAATAAGTTCGTGACTCTGACGTGATTACCAGAAGAAAAAGTTAGACTCTAGAGTAATAGAAATCAGTATAGACTGGTGAACAAGACAAACTAAACATGAATTAGGGACTGAATGATTTGTTAACAGGCAGCATCATGAGAATTTCAGAGATTGTGTTCCGACGATAATAGAGTGGACGGCAGAAAAATAATCTTTAAAGGTCATTTAGGAAGACGCTTTCCTAAGGTAAGCAATATGAGCAAAGTTAAGCTCAAGGGACTATGTGTTCCAGTTACACTAAGTGTCACCCTCACGAGTAAGGAATTTTGTTATTCTTGGTACAAAAGGATTTATGTAAGGCGAGTAAGGGCCATCGATAATGTGAAAAGACGCAAAATATGAAGAGGTAAAACATCTTTAGGTAGATTGTAGTACTAAATCTGAGTACTCCCTTAAAGGGGGGTGAATATGGAGTGATGTGGAATTAAGTCAAAATTAAGTGGTTCTAGTAATTATGGAGTGGTAAAGGAAGAATATAAAAAAATATGAGAAAGGGATAGGATTGCACTTACTCAAATCCTACTGATGTGCTACGATACCAGAACATTATGTAAACACGATGTCAAGAAGAGGAAGTAAGGGTTCATACCCGAGATGTTATTGAGACATAAGTAGTTGGTGCGAGAGGTAAGTTAAGACAATGAAATAACCCAAGAGAGATTACGCGGAATATAGATATGAGAATGGGCCAACGAGTAGTTAGTAGTTTATTCAGGAAGAGCCTAGTTATGGCTAGACAAGAGGATACAAACAGGTCAATAGATCATGCAAGATAAACAGAATGAACCCCAACATGGGGAATTCAGTCTCGCAGATATGACATCATAACCTTGAGAAATATTCAGATAGGAGTTGGGGTAGTTAAAGATACCGTATGAGCATTATGGAACTAAAAAAGAGTCCCACTTGGAAAGCAGTCAAAACTTTAGTTCAGAAGCAACCGTGCGAGCACATGATTGTGGAGGTAAGTAACTAAGGACAATTATAGGTGAGTAGGAACATTAAAAATTCTGTTGGGTAAGCGATATGACAAGCTTGTAACTTTACAATAGCCAGAAGGTCACCCTAAGTACTACAATGAAAAACTAGCTGAAGAGGTAAGGAAGAAGGCCTCAACCTAAGGCCAATGACCTAATGAGGGAATGGTCTTATAACAACAGTCTCACAACAACATTGTATGCACTCCATAAGAAAGTGGCACCTACTGTGGCTAACTAACAAGAAGTAAAATCAGGAAAAATATTCAAGATCATATTTTTATGGAATTCAAATATGTGTGGGCACTAAAGTAATCTAACTATGCACGCAACAAGGGGGCGGAAAGACTAGGAAAAGTAATTGCTTACATTTTAAAAAACCTGTGAAAGAACGAAAAGAATTATTCGATTAATGACCTAGAGTACGTTATGAACGTACTTAAGAGTTTGAAGTTTTATACATACAGCATATAAGTTGATAGTCATACAGACATAGAAGACTCTGGTATAAGTTAAAAGAAAGAATTTAGCTCAGGGCATAGACAAAGGATTGATTTGTTCGAAGATTATATCATGGGTATTCCATAACGCCCATAAAAGGCTAAAGTAATAACTAATACCATGAGCCGCAGATTGGGAGATAGCTTAAGTCTACTTAAAGGTTGATCAGATTGAGGAGGAAACTAAAGAGTTGCATCAACGAAGTAAATCAGGAATCTAATTATTGGACCCAGAAAATTATGGACCTCGTGATTAAGAACATTATAGGATCACTCTTAAATATCAGAGGTAAAGAGAGTTTTTATAGTATCCATATTCTATAACGGCTCTACGATAAAGCCAGTCAGAAGAGTACCAGCCTCATAAAAAGTAGTATGAAGCTCTCACCGGATTGTGTCTGCACCGGAGGTGCAGGTATTATAATGGATCTTCAAGTTGTGGGTGTGAATTATACATATGTGGAATGGAAGACATAAAAGAGATAGAAGATGTGATGCGAGATTTTAAGGTAAGAAAGGTAAGGAAGCTAGAACCACTAGGATTCAGTATCCATGAATGATAGCAGTGTCATCATTGGCATATTTTCCAGTCTATAGTTTCTAGGTATTGAGAGGTCTAGTTAAGAGAGCAAAGAGGAATTAGAGACGATGTGATGTCTCGCTTGATGTTCCAGAATAACATTAGGAAATTTATGGTGCAAGCAAGTTGAAGGAAGGTTGCAAGTAGTATAAATTATATGTGTAGGTCGCAAGCTAAAATGTGGTAGAGCGATAAGGTATTAGGAAGACGGGAGTAAGGATGAGAAAGGGAGAGTGAGAAGGTGACGAGAATGGAAAGTCCTCGGGATTAAGCCCATGAAAACAAGAGATCTGATGGGTTCTCTTAGTTATAGAAAGCTCGGTATAGCCTAAATGAACTCAAAGGAGTATAATACTAGTAGCATTTATAAGAGACGGAATGCTGCCCTTGTAGTAGAATAAGGGTGTATTTGTGATAGATAAAGGGTGACATTTGTCCTTTCGGTTGAGTAATAATATGAAAAAAAGGATTTCATAAATTGTACAAGATTAAAATACCCACGTAAGGTAAAACACATTGGGATACCATGAAATACGGTTATGGAAGTATAGCATCACCCCCAGGTGGATCAGGAAAGTCACTTCAGATATTCCTTAATGAGACGTAAACCCTAGTGACAATGCATTACGTAAGAGGTTTCAAGTTATCAGTGGTATATTGTAGATCAATATTGAGGTGAATCAACAATGGATGGACAAAAGTCACAAAGTATGAGGTGATATTAAGTCGTCATTCTTAAGATGAACAGTAATGAGGAAGCATTAATGGACTTAGTTTTATACATAAGGGATAAGCAACAAAAGTAACCTGGAGTTTGGTAGCAGACCTCAGTGATGATAAAGTGAAGTAACAGTTATAGCATAGTATGACCTACCTAGATGTAGAAAAGTCATACAGAGTGATAACCGGGTCTATAAAACAAGATATAGCAATGTTCATAAGTTCAACAAAGTACCAGGCAAGAACTTCAGTATACCTGTAGATACTAGAGGGAAATCTTATCAAGCTCTGTATATGTTCACAAAGTGAGGCCTATAGATTGGCTAACAACTCGAGGGAAAAGGATAGAAGAGTCACATAGGTGCACGTACAAGGTCAGAGTCGCACAAGCTGCATGATGAAAGGTAGCAACAGTTACAAGATTGGAAGGACTCCTACCACAAGTCAAGGTGTGAGAAAGAGGCCTAAAGGGGAATGCCCTAGCCTTTGGATTTGTTCACAGAATAGTTGCCTAGATGGCAAGGTGGGTACTAAAGTATTAAGAAGATATAAGTTATGAAAATGATAAGTGCACCAGTCAACATTCGAGGACGAATGTTACAAAGAGGGGAATGATGTTACACCCCATGTTTTCGTATGTGAAAGTATGCCATAAGTAAATTGATATAAGCTCGGAAATGAGATGTTACGTCTCGCATTTTCGTACGTTGAAGTTTCGTCGTAACTTAATCGACGTAAGTTCGGGAATGAAATTATTATGAGATTATAAAAATTATGCTATTTCAAACAATTGATGAGTAAATATGTGAAGGTGAAGGGGTAAGAAAATCAAAGAAAATGAATTTTCATCTAAGTTTGACAGGTTGGGATAAAATACGGCCCGAGCTAAAATACTCGGCATTTATGGACTACTGTCATACAAAGTACCACATCACCATGATAGTAAGGTGTATAAGGTGTGTTAAAAGTGAGTAGTATTTTAAGTAATTTGAGATAATTTTTAATCATGTGGATAATCGGCTAATTTTTATTTTAGTGGGAGATTAATAATTAATTAAGGTGTTGGTGGTTAATTGGTTAAGAATGGGTAAACATCAACGTGGCAGAAAGCCACCAAAACATATATGACTCTTAAGCCATCATTGAGTACATGGCAAGACTAAATATTAAGGATATGTGGTTAAGCCACCACATAAACTGGGGCCCACATCATAAGACATCTCAAAAACTTAAGAGACATTCAAAGTAACATGAATCTTCAAATTCAACTCACTTATAAGACTTCTCTAACTTGGTAACGTGAGAACTTTAGCATCTTCAAAAAATTCAACATGATTTCATTGAAATTGAACATTATTTCATTGAAATTGAACAAGATTTCACAGCATCTTAAGCAACGTGAGATTCTAAATTATAAGGGAGTAGTGTGCAATCTTTCTCAAGAATATCATACGAATTTTTCCCTAATCCGATCTTGCCATCACGTGTTTGGTCGCAATTAACCTGTATTATAGGGATTGTCAAGAGAATCGAATCAGGTATGTTAAGGATATCCCTTCTTTCTTTTTGGCATGATTCATATGACACAGACGAAACGAGCAAATGCACAACTTCCATAAATGACTATATTCGTAGAAATGCTAGAGATGCTTATATTCTTGATTTCCCATAAGTATTATTGTTCTATCGTCTGTTCATGGGTCTCAGAAAATACGTAATTTTATAAAGTCTATTTCATGATATTAATCATAAGCATAATGGTCTTATGACATTCTGAAAGATTTTAATGACGTACTTTTCATGCATTGCATTAATTTATACATGTACGTTGACCCATAACCAGATGGTGTTATATACGTGTGTGTGTATATATATATATATATATATATATGTGTGTGTGTGTGTGTGTGTGTGTGTGTGTGTAAAGACCCATAAAAATTTTCTCGTAATTAAACTTAAATAAAAAAATAATAATAATAACAATGCCTGAATGAGTCCCCAAGTTGTTGTTATTGTGGAAATTTCTGAAACGGATCTAAATTGAGTAAAAAGTATCCCGAGACTAAAAGAATAAAATTTTCCAGAAAGTAGGTGTTATGCGACGCACTATGCGATCGCATAGCGTGTATGCGGACCGCATAATGGTCGCATACCTGGGCAGATCACTGCCCCATTAGAGGTCAACTATGCGGTCCCATATGCGATTGCATTCAAGTTTTGCGGACCGCATAAGCTGTCACATTGTTTCCTTTGATTTTGGGAGGGAAGTTATGCGACTCATTATGCAATCAAATAACGTGTATGCGGACCGCGCAATGGTCGCACACCTGGGCAGTGTGTTTCGAATTTTGGCCCATCTTGAGGGCCATTATGCGGTCGATTCTGCGGACCGCATGTCAGGAATGCGATCGCATTCCTGAACGCATTCTTGTGTCGGGCCCTATTTTTTCTAATTTTAAAACCCTACCCCAGTTCATTAAAAACACCCATCCCCTTTA
Source organism: Nicotiana paniculata (assembly GCA_005239505.1). Lineage (NCBI taxonomy): Eukaryota > Viridiplantae > Streptophyta > Magnoliopsida > Solanales > Solanaceae > Nicotiana > Nicotiana paniculata. The sequence continues at coordinate 36,709 of ML342981.1, read as the reverse complement.
TTTTTAACCATTTTTCTGAGATATTAGAGAGAGGAAAGAGTGGTTTCTAGAGATAGAAAGTCCCAACTTCATCAAATTGGTCTTCCTTCATCACTCAAGCTTGGAACTAATCAGGTGGAACACAAATTTCTTCACTCTAAGAGGTAAGCTTCTACCCATTAACCCTAAATTTACAGATTTTTGTTAAAATGAAACATGGGTAGGATAGTTCGTAAAGATTGGGTTAAGAATCTTGCATGCATGTACACATTTTATCATAATCTAGTAAAGGAAAATAGGTCGGAGTAACCTTTCACTAAAAATGGGTTATTTAATCTAAAGGAACACCTAGTGTTTGATAGAAAGCTCAAATGAGTTCAAGACATGTTCATGATTCTTAATTCTAAGTCTAAATGAGCCGCATTGTGAATTAGATTGAAGGTTCTAGAAGGTTCGGTGATCTGAGGTGGAAATTAAGGAAAAATACCGGTTCGAGGTATGTATGGCGAACTTCAACCTTCGTAGAATCCTCTTGTCGGGTCTGAGTATACGGCATGTGTACCTTGTTTGGAAATATGTGAATTAATTGTTCAAATGTGTTGATCCATAAGATTCTATTCTCTGAATTATCCTAGTTGACTGTCATGCTACCATGCTATATGAGGTTGTGAAAAGTGTTTTGATGTACCTCTTTCATTCTGTGCAAAGCTCGTAAAGGCTAAAGGGTATCGATATGAAAGGATGTGTAACGAATGAAATATTGTTGATGTGCCCAAGTGTGGGAATGTATATAATGGCTAAAAGCCGTGCGTGGAAAGTAATGAAAAAGGGTGTTGTGAAATTATGTAAATGAGTTGAGCGATTATGGCAACACTGTGTACATGAATTTCTACTTGATGAGAGTTATTGTGCCTTGGGCCCAGATAAATAAATTGTTGATATGAACTTGTATTCCTTGAAATGATAATTCTTGTGATGTAATTATTTGTGGTTGTTGTTATGAAGCATGATTGTCAGGAGGGATCGGGTTGCGCGCCGCAACACAAAGTACTAAGCTTGATGAGGCGTGAGGTAATAAGGGTGGCCGAGGTAATAAGGATGGAATGTGATCATTATCACTACTGAAATAAAAATCTATGAACTCTTGAATATGATGATGTTGAAAAGGGAAAAGGGAGAGATTGTGAAACTTATTTGATTGTGGTTGTTTCTTTCCACGTGCATTGATTAATTGGTTCTATTATTGTGTTTTAATTGTGTACTATTTGATTGTACTTGGACTAAAGTTTTTTTATACATACTAGTACTATTCCACAGTACTAACGTCCCTTTTGTCAGGGGCGCTACATCTTTTATATAGATGTAGGTGGGCCCATAGCAGGTAGCTCAGCTCGCCGTTAGTGGTGCTTCCTCCTCATCCTCTTTCAGCTGTACTGGTGAGCCCCACTTCCTCTCGGGGCCATGTGTAGTTCCTGCTATCTCCTTTTGAGTATATTATGTATTGTAAGGTATAGTCGGGGCCTTGTTACCGGAAAATATTGTATAAATTCCTAGCACTCTTAGAGGCTCCGTAGGCACTATGTGGGTGTATATGTATATTTTGGGCAATGGTTGTATTTGTTCGTAATCGTGGTCTGTATTGGGAAGTATTGTATCTATTATGTATGTAATTGGAAATCTAGTATAATAATGTAACATGAGGAAAAATTGGACTTATTGTGGTAATCACACACTTTTAAGCTTATCTCACTGTTTCACATAAATAATGTATGCTATAAACACGGGGAAACACGTTGGGTAGGAAAGGCAAATCAGGTTCGCTTGACTGGGATCACCCGGTTGAGTGTCGGTCGCGTCCCTCGATTTTGGGGCGTGAAAAACTTGGTATCAGAGCCTAAGGTTTTAAAAGTGTCCTAGGATGTCTGGAGCCGTGTTTAGTAGAGCCCTTCTTATCGGTGTGTTTTCGACCACATCTATAATTAGGGGGCTACATGGACATTTAGGAAACACTTGTTTCATTGTTATTCTATATCGTGCAGTGAAGTGGAAAGTGAGAATTTTCTTGTCTAACTCGTGCTCTGTTCCAAAATTTTCAGTGATGGCACCAAAGAAGAGAGCTCGACTCGGCCTAGAGGCCAATGCCGCCCCAAGTGTGGCCGTAAATTCTGTACCCGAGGTGCGGGTGAGAGCGAATCCCCGGCCTTGAACCCATCTGGCCTTTCTGTTCCAGATCAGAGTGTTCCTATTCCTGCTGCGGCGGAGGGTGCTACAACCCCTGATCCTTCTTCGGTTCGAGCTTCAGGTCCGGGTACTTCCGATGGGGACCTCAGGGGAGCTATTCATATGTTGACCCAGTTAGTGGCCGCTCAGGCCCAAAGATCTTATGCTACCCCTGCATCCTCTAGCGGACAGGGAGATTTCGCCGGTTCCAGAGTCAACCAGTTTCTGCGGTTGGCCCCTCCAGAGTTCTCAGGTATTGATCCAGAGGCCCGTCCGCAGGACTTTCTAGATGAAATGTACAAGACGCTTCGGGTTATGAAGGCTACAGAGACAGAGGGGGTTGAGTTAGCATCTTACATGTTGAGGGGAGCAGCGTATTCCTGGTTCGAGATGTGGGAGGATTCCCGTGCAGAGGGAAGTCTTCCGGCGAGATGGGATGAGTTCGTTGATGCTTTCATGGATCACTTCTTGCCTGTTGAGAGAATAGCAGCTCGTGCTATGGAGTTTGAGGTTCTCAAGTATAGGTAACATGAATTATGGTAAGGTAGTGGGATTCTCCCAGGCCACAGAGGCTAGAAAATTGAAGATAAGGTCGGAGAGGGAGAGTACCAGTAGGGCTCGGTCAGCGGGCCACTCGGGGAGTTCAGTTGGAGGAAGGAGACCAGTTCAGGGGAGAGGACCATCAGGGCCATCCCAGTCTTATGCTAAGTCCTCATCCAGTGCATCGCCATCAGTGCACCGTTATCAGCAGAGCATTCGCTCGGGACCAGGATCAGATCGTAGGAGACCCCATCAGTCCGGTCGTCTAGGAGGGAGGTTCCAGCAGCAGAGGAGGGCTTCGTGCCCTACCTGGATATCCCAGTATGCTACGGGTGTGGGGTGAGTGGTCATATTCAGCGGCATTGTCGTGCGCCCAGTCAGGGCATGGGTAGTGTTTTTGCTCAGCGGTCTGGTTCTTCAGTTGCCGCATCTTCAGTACGTCCTCCAGCTCCAGCAGGGCATGGTGCAGTTAGAGGCGGAGCTCGTGGTAGAGGTGGACCCAGCCGGTTCTATTCTTTGAGTAGTAGGCAGATGCAGAGGCTTCTCCAGATGTTGTTACAGGTATTCTGGATGTTCAAGCCCTTGATTGTTATGCTCTTATTGATCCGGGTCCTCCTTGTCCTATGTTACCCCATTTATTACTTCAAGTTTTAGGATAGAACCCGAACAGCTTCATGAGCCGTTCACTATGTCGACTCTGGTTAGTGATTCCATTACAACCGCACGAGTCTATAGGAATTGTGTTGTCACGGTGTGTGGTCAAGATACCACGGACGATCTTATCGAACTAGGGATGGTAGATTTTGATGTTATCATGTGGATGGATTGGCTTTACTCGTGCTTTGCTAAACTCGACTGTCGAACCAGAATTATGAGACTGGAGTTTCCTAATGAGTCAGTTATTGAGTGGAAAGGGAACGGTGTGGTGCCAAAGGGTAGGTTTATTTCCTACCTTAAGGCCTCAAAGATGATTAAAAATAGGTGTATTTATCATTTGGTCCGGGTTGCAGACACCACTTCCGAAGTGTCTGCCCCCGAGTCCGTCCCAGTCGTAAATGAGTTTCTTGATGTGCTTTTGGAAGAGCTTCCAGGGATTCCGCCAGATAGAGAGATCGATGTCGGGATTGATGTATTTCCAGATACGCAGCTAATATCTATTCCACCATACAGAATGGCGCCAGCAGAGTTGAGGAAGATAAAGGAGCAATTGAAAGACCTATTAGAGAAGGGGTTCATCCGGCCGAGTGGGTCACCGTGGGGCGCTCCGGTTCTTTTCGTCAAGAAAAAGGATGGGTCGCTTCGGTTGTGTGTTGATTATGGGCAGCTCAACAAAGTCACTAACAAATACAATTATCCATTTCCCTGGATAGATGATCTATTCGACCAGTTGTAGGGTGCGAGGGTTTTCTCCAAAATTTATTTACGGTCTGGGTATCACCAGTTGAAGATCAGAGACGGACCAATGCTCCAGCGGCTTTCATGATCTTATGAATCGGGTTTTCAAACCGTTTCTTGACTCCTTCGTGATTGTTTTTATTGATTACATCCTTGTCTACTCGCGCAGTCGGGAGGATCATGCTAATCACCTCAGGGCAGTTCTGCACACTCTTCGTCAGCACCAATTGTATGCCAAGTTTTTATAATGTGAATTTTGGTTGGAGTCAGTCACATTTTTGGGTAATGTTGTTTACAGAGAAGTGATTAAGTTTGATCCCCAGAAGATCACAGCGGTAAAGGATTGGCCAAGACCAATGACCCCGACAGAGATTCACAGTTTCTTGGGTCTAGCCGGGTATTATCGAAGGTTTGTGGAGGGGTTCTCTACCCTCAACTCCCCATTGACTAAATTGACGCATAACGCAACTAAGTTCCAATGGTCCGACGCTTGTGAGAAGAGCTTTCAGGAATTGAAATCAAGATTGACTTCGGCACCGGTGTTAACTTTGCCAGAAGGCACAGAGGGATTTGTGGTTTATTGCGATGCTTCAAGGATTGGCTTGGGATGTGTGTTGATGCAACACGGGAAGGTTATAGCCTATGCTTCCAGTAAACTCAAGAATCACGAGAAGAATTATCCGACGCATGATTTAGAACTAGCGGCAAATGTGTTTGCATTAAAAATCTGGCAGCATTATTTGTATGGGGTCCATGTGGACGTGTTCTCAGACCACAAGAGTCTCCAATACTTGTTCAATCTGAAGAAGTTGAATTTAAGGCAACGGAGATGGTTAGAATTGCTTAAGGATTATGATATGAACATTCTGTACCACCCAGGAAAAGCAAATGTAGTGGTCGACGCTCTCAGCCGGAAGTCTATGGGTAGTCTGGCTCATTTGGAGGAAGATCAGGGGTCGTTGGTTCGGGAGGTTTGTCAATTGGCTAGTCTGGGGGTCTTTTTCTTGACCTCAGAAGAGGGGAAAGTCATGGTGCATAATGGGGCAGAATCATCACTTGTAGCGGAAGTCATGGAGAAGCAGTTAATTGATCCAGCATTGGCGCAATTGAAGGAGGCAGTTTTGAATAGCAAGATTTCGGCATTTTCGCTCGGGAGCGATGATGGTGTTTTGCGGTGCCAGGGAAGGTTTTGTGTTCCTGATGTGGATAATCTTTGGGAGAGGGTGATGGAGGAAGCTCACAATTCCATGTATTCCGTGCACCCAGGTTCTACGAAAATGTATCAAGATCTCCGGGAACTTTATTGGTGGAGCGGTATGAAAAGAGGTGTGGCAGACTTTGTATCTAAATGTCCGAATTATCAGCAGGTGAAGGCCGAGCATCAGAGGCCTGGTGGGTTAACTCAGCTTATGGAAATTCCAATGTGGAAATGGGAAATGATCAACATGGATTTAGTGGTAGGGTTACCCCACACTCAGCGCAAGTTTGACTCGATTTGGGTGATAGTGGATCGACTCACGAAATCAGCTCACTTCTTGCCGGTCAAGTCCACCGATAATGCAGAACAGTATGCTCAGTTGTATACCAAGGAAATAGTCAGGTCTCATGGTACTCCAGTTTCTATTATCTCAGACCGAGGAGCCCAGTTCACGGCTAATTTTTGGAGGAAATTTTAGCAAGGTTTGGGTACTCAGGTAAATCTCAGCACGGCTTTCCATCTGCAGACTGATGATCAGGCAGAGCGGACTATTCAGACGCTTGAAGATATGTTTCTGGCTTGTGTGTTGGACTTCAAGGGTAGTTGGGATGATCATTTACCGCTTATCAAATTTGCCTACAATAACAGCTTTCATGCTAGTATTCAGATGGCCCCACTTGAGGCATTGTACGGAAGGAGGTGTAGATCTCCGATTGGGTGGTTCGAGGTTGGTGAAGAATAATTTTTAGGGCCAGATCTTGTGCCCCAGGCATTGGAAAAATTCAGAGTCATTCGGGAGAGGATGAAAACCGCTCAGAGGCGTCAAAAATCCTATGCAGACGTTCGTCGAAGAGAATTGGAATTCCAAGTTGATGATTGGGTATTCTTGAAGGTATCTCCTATGAAGGGAGTGATGCAGTTTGGGAAGAAAGAGAAATGGAGCCCAAGTTATGTCGGTCCATATCGGATTGCTCAAAGGATAGGACAAGTGGCATATAAGTTGGAATTACTCCCTGAATTGTCATTAATGCACCCAGTGTTCCACGTGTCCATGTTGAAAAAGGTGGTTGGAGATCCATCAGCCATCGTGCCAGTTGAAATTATTGAGGTTAATGAAGAATTATCGTATAAAGAGGTTCTGGTTGTTATTCTTGATAGATAAGTCTGTAGATTGAGGAACAAAGAAATTGCTTCAGTTAAAGTATTGTGGCAAAGTCAGCATATTGAGGAAGCCACGTGGGAAGCGGAAAATGAGATGAAAGAAAAATATCCCCATTTGTTTGAATAAGTCTAGTAGTGTTTGTTAGAACTGTCATCTCTAAGAAAATCATATTTTATGTTCGGTTTCGTGCAAAAGCACCCCATCTTCCCCTAATTTCCTTATTGTTGTAATTTCCCAATGTGTGCTAAATCTGAAGTCACTGTTCTATTTGGGTAGTGTGCAACCCCTGAGGTAAATGAAAGTTTTGTGGAACGCATGCGTTAGGCAAGTGATTAATTGTAGAGTAGGTTGGTAATGATTAATTGGAATGAATATACTATATTGAGGTGATTGGGTTGTATGGGACTCATTAAAATGACCAAGTTATGTGCAAAAATGTGAATCATGTACAAATTTGTGGTATAAGAAGAAAGAACTATGTGTAGTTGAAAAAATGTTGAATATCTGCAAATTGTTGAGGTAACAACCTTGTGTGTGAATCATTGGGTGATTAAAACTGTGAAATGGTGCTTGGAAATGTGTTTAGGGGTCTCTCTGACAGGTAGATCGGTCTAATTACAAAGGGAACTCTGGCCAAATCTTTCTGAAATATTCGAGTTAGTAACAATCTGGAAGTTGCATATCATGCTTTTAAAACTAAATGATTTCCAAAACCCTCATTCGAGGACGAATGACTTTGAAGGGGGGGAGGATGTAAAGACCCGTAAAAATTTTCTCATAAGAATAAAAAATAAAAAATAAAAAATAATAATAATAATAATGCCCGAATGAGTCCCCGAGTTGTTGTTATTGTAGAAATTTTTGAAACAGACCTAAATTGAGTAAAAAGTATCCCGAGACTTAAAGAATAAAATTTTCCAGAAAGTAGGTTATATGCGACGCACTATGCGATCGCATAGCGTGTATGCGGACCGCATAATGGTCGCATAACGAGGCAGATCACTGCCCCATTTGAGGTCAATTATGCGGTCCAATATGCGATCGCATTCCAGTTCTGCAGACCGCATAAGCTGTCACATTGCTACCTTTGATTTTGGGAGGGAAGTTATGCGACGCATTATGCGATCGCATAACATGTATACGGACTGCGCAATGGTCGCACACCTGGGCAGTGTCTTTCAAATTTTGGCCCATATTGAGGGCCATTATGTGGTCGATTCTGCGGACCGCATGTAAGGAATGCGATCGCATTCCTGACCACATTCTTGTGTCGGGCCCTGTTTTTTCTAATTTTAAAACCCTACCCCAGTTCATTAAAAACACCCCTCCCCTTCATTTTTAACCATTTTTCTGAGATATTAGAGAGAGGAAAGAGTGGTTTTTAGAGAGAGAAAGTCCCAACTTCATCAAATTGGTCTTCCTTCATCACTCAAGCTTGGAACTAATCAGGTAGAACACAAATTTCTTCACTCTAATAGGTAAGCTTCTACCCCATTAACCCTAAATTTCCATATTTTTGTTAAAATTGAGCATGGGTAGGATAGTTCATAATGATGGGGTTAAGAATATTGCATGCATGTACCCATTTTATCATAATCTAGCAAAGGAAAATAGGTCTGAGTAACCTTTCACTAAAAAGGGGTTATTTAATCTAAAGGAACACCTAGTGTTTGATAGAAAGCTCAAATGAGTTCAAGAAATGGTCATGATTCCTAATTCAAAGTCTAAATGTGCCGCATTGTGAATTAGATTGAAGGTTCTAGAAGGTTCGGTGATCTGAGATGGAAATTAAGGAAAAATCCCGGTTCGAGGTATGTATGGCTAACTTCAACCTTCGTAGAATCCTCTTGTCGGGTCCGAGTATACGGCATGTGTACCTTGTTTGGAAATATGTGAATTAATTGTTCAAATGTGTTGAGACGTAAGATTCTATTCTCTGAATTGCCCTAGTTGACTGTCATGCTACCATGCCATATGAGGTTGTGAAAAGTGTTTTGATGTACCTATTTCATTATGTGCAAAGCTCATAAAGGCTAAAGGGTATCAATATGAAAGGATGTGTAACGAATGAAAGATTTTTGATGTGCCCAAGTGTGGGAATGTATATAACGGCTAAAAGTCGTGCGTGGAAAGTAATGAAAAAGGGTGTTATGAAATGATGTAAATGAGTTGAACGATTATGGCAACACCATGTACATGAATTTCTACTTGATGAGAGTTATGGTGCCTTGGGCCCAAATAAATGAATTGTTGATATGAACTTGTATTCCTTGAAATGATAATTCTTGTGATGTAATTGTTTGTGGTTGTTGTTATGAAACATGATTGTCAGGTGGGATCGGGTTGCGCGCCGCAACACAAAGTAATAAGCTTGATGAGGCGTGAGGTAATAAGGGTGGCCGAGGTAATAAGGGTGGCCCAGGTAATAAGGATGGAATGTGATCATTATCACTACTGAAATAAAAATCTATGAACTCTTGAATATGATGATGTTGAAAAGGGAAAAAGGAGAGATTGTGAAACATGTTTGATTGTGGTTGTTTCTTTCCACGTGCATTGATTAATTTGTTATATTACTGTCTCTTAATTGTGTACTGTTTGATTTTACTTGGGATAAAGTTTGTTTATACATACTAGTACTATTCCACAGTACTAACGTCCATTTTGCCGGGGAAGCTACATCTTTTATATGGATCTAGGTGGGTCCATAGCAGTAGCTCAGCTCGCCGTTAGTGGTGCTTCCTCCTCATCCTTTTTCAGCTGTACTGGTGAGCCCCACTTCCTCTCGGGGCCATGTGTAGTTCCTACCATCTCCTTTTGAGTATATTATTTATTGTAAGGTATAGTCGGGGCCTTGTTTTTGGCAAGTATTGTATAAACTCCCAGCACTCTTAGAGGCTCTGTAGACACTATGTAGGTGTATATGTATATTTTGTGCAGTGGTTGTATTTGTTCGTAATCATGGTCCGTATTGGGAAGTGTTGTATCTATAATATATGTTTTGGGAAATCTAGTATAATAATGTAACATGAGGAACAATTGGACTTATTGTGGTAATCACACACTTTTAAGCTTATCTCACTGTTTCACATGAATAATGCATGCTATAAACACGGGGAAACACGTTAGGATGGAAAGGCAAATCAGGTTCGCTTGACTGGGATCATCCGGTTAAGTGTCAGTCGCGTCCCTCGATTTTGGGGCGTGACAATATATATATATATATATATATATATATATATATATATATATATATATATATATGGGATATGGGAAAAGGTTACACCATTATATACTCACCACCACCTGATACGCTAGAATACGTCGATGATTTGCCCACAATGGTCGAGATTATATGATAGGATTCCCTCAGAGGCTTAATGATGTCATGAACGCATATACCCATGCATGGTATGACATTTATATGCATATTCATGACATTATTATATCACATGATTCATAGAGCTATTCAAATATACATGTTGAGTCTTTTACTCCATGTTTCTCTCATGTCTACTGTTTACGAATTTTCATTCCTTACATACTCAGTACATCAGTTGTACTGACGTCCCGTTTGCCTGGGGATGCTGCGTTTTATGCCTGAAGCTCCCGATAGACAGGTTTAGAGTCCTCCAAGTAGGCTATTAGCTCAGCGGAAGATGCTGGTGCGCTACATTTGCTCCGTAGTTGGTTATTTGGTTAGTATGATTTAGACATGTATTGATTGGTAAGTCGGGGCTCTGTCCCGATCTTATGACATTTATGTATTCCTAAAGGCTTGTAGACATATTTCATGTATATGTAAGATTGTATGGCCTTGTCGGCCTATGTTCAGGGTACGAGTCATTATTTTGGGCATTATAAGCATGTACGTCATATGTATAAGTCAATATATCAGGCTGGGTCACTTTATGTCGAGTGTTCTCTCATGTTTTAATCTTGTTACCTCATACGGCCCTTCTGGCCCATTTGCCCATGTTCATGTCTCTCCGGTGCCTGCTCGACTCGAGGAGCCGTTTCCGGTAGTGTTGTGCTTGGAGTTTTCTGCTGACTTGGTAGCTGAGCAATATCCACTTGTTGTGCTTGTAGCATTTCAAAATGAATTGAAGTCTAACTTCTCTTTCCTCCCAAATTGTAGTCCTCTGCGCTTCATGTTGGTCTCCTCCGCGTAGACTTCCATTGGTATGAAAGCTTATATCAACAAGCACAACATTATGTGAGCCCACGTCGATGGGGATTTGTACTGGTGCCACCCTAGGGTTTTTCAGTGGTACACCGGCATCTGAGACTTCCCCTATTTTGGCCGTATACAATAACGAGACATAAAGAAAAGTTCATTTTCCTAAATTCCTAAGTTCATTTTAGTTCATATTCATATTCAGTTTAGTTTTGTCTTCTATCAGCCAAGAGACTAAAGAGTGTATATATATATATACAATATTACAGTATTTTCACTACGATCGAGCTATAATCGATGGGCAGGCCCCTATTGGGCAACCTCTGATCAATGGTGAGTTATATACTGAGCCTACTGTGGTCGAGTGCCTATGAGCGAGCCTAGAATGGCTGAGATACATATCTTAGTGTGGTCGAACGCCTATGAGCGAGCCTACTACGGAAGAGCAGTTACACATACCGAGCCTCATAAGGCCGAAAAACTATCTTACTTAGTATATTGAGAGAGTTGAGCCAGTACCAGCAGGTAAGCATATCTTCATATTATCTTTGACTCCCAGTTACTTTCAGTTATTATATTATCAATCAGTTTCAGCTATTAGTTATTTTGTTGCCTTACATACTTGGTACATTATTTTGCATTGACGTCCCTTTTGCCGGGGACGCTGCATTTCATGCCTGCAGGTCCTCATTGACTATTAGACAGACCCTCCCAGCAGACAGAGTCAAACATCAGCTTTGTTGGTAAGCTACACTTCCTCGAAATTACCAGGTCTAGACTTTGGAGTCCATTTTATACATACAGATTTGATGGGTAGGTCGAGGCCCTGCCCCCACCATGGTAAAGTTCAGTTATCTCTAGAGGCTTGTAGACAAGTCCTGTATAGTTTGTATAATATTAGATGTTCATGGAGGCCTTGTCAGCCTCCACAGTTATATATATATATATGTGTGTGTGTGTGTATGTGTGTGTGTGTGTGTTTGGGTATGTTTACCCCTCAGATAAGAGACGATATTTTCATATGATTTAGAATATGGCCTCATCCACCTAAGTTGAGCGTTACCCGTCCAGAGTTTACAGTTACAGAGTGGTACACTGGGGCCGAGTATGGCACCGGCTTCTAGCCACACCTCGTCATATTCAGGGCGTGACATGAGGGCATAGGATGCCAAGTGTCTAGGGTTCCGGAATTGGGACATATAAATTGTGAATACTTTGAGGTCCGGCACCTCGTGATGGTTATCGGTTAAAACCTGGTGTGAAGCGGTCATTTTTGTTAAGTTGTTACCTGCTTTTCCTTTATTTGTGATCACCGAATTTAAATTGTGTTCCGCTCATCCTACTTTGTTATTATAATGATGTGCTGCTATTAGTTGTTGCTTCCCTTTTCTTACTGCAATTACCATATCATTTTTTTATTATGCGTAGTCTTTATATAGATATTGTACTCTGTTGTTCTATACTTATACTTGTCCAGGTTATCTAGTCCAGTAGGTTTCTTGACAGTCCCTCGTCACTACTCCACTGAGGTTAGTTTTGATACTTATTAGATACCGTTGTGGTTTACTCATACTACGCTTTTGCACAATTTTTGTGCAGATCTAGGTTTTGATGGTTAGTAGCCGTGTGGATCGTTACCGTGGAGACTCAAGTTAAACTGATGTTGCGTTCGCAGGCTTCGGAGTCACCTTTTATTTTTTTTATATTCTACTGTTTATCATTATTTCGGAACAGTTATATTAGAAGTTTCTAGCAAAAACTTAGTAGAGCTTATGACTTGTACTGCGAGTTTTGGGATTGTAAATTTGTATACAGATTTCTATTTCAAAATTGTTCGATATTATTTAGAAATTGTTGTTATTTCAGTTAAGGTTATGCTTATCTAGTCCCTATGACTTAATGCCATCATGACACCCAACGGAGGGAAATTTGGGTCGTGACAAGTTAGTATCTGAGACAGGTTCATAGGTGCTATGAGTCATAAACGAGTTTAATGGAGTCTTGCGGATTGGTACAGAGATGTCTGTACTTATCTTAGAAGGGCTACGAAACTATTAGGACAATTTCACTTCATTCATTCCTATCATGTGAGTCTATTGATTTTAAAATTTGAGCTTTTATCATTCTATTCTCTCACAGATGGTGAGGACACGAGCTGCAATTATCTATGACGCTGCTCCCGAAGCAGGTGTCGCTAGAGGTAGAGGCCGATGATGAGCACGTGCAACAGATTGAGCACCTACCAGAGCAGTAGTTGAGGAGCCGCCAGTAGCTCCAATTGGGATAGCATAGGCGCCTGCTGTTACCCCCGCACATTAGGAGAATTTAGCACAGATCCTAAGCATGTTTGCTACGTTAGCTCAGGTAGGGTTGATTCCAATTGCACCAGCTACTTCTCAGACCGGCCCGCCGCCCACACTCCAGAGCAATGAGTTCTTGTTGTTCAGGTTCCAGGTGTCATGGCGACACAACCTAAGGTTCCAGTTCAGCACGTGGTTAGGGCAACAACATCTGAGGTAGAGCAACTTGGACTTGCAAGGTTCAAGAAATATGACCCTCCTACTTTCAGTGGTTTGGCCTCAGAGGGTGCACAGGGTTTTCTGGAGGATTTCCATGGCATTCTCCGCACTATGGGTATTATGGAGATGACTGGGGTTGCTTTTACTTCCTTCAAGCTTAAAGGGGTGGCTTGTCAGTGGTGGAGGGCGTATGAGTTGGGTAGCCCAGCCGATGCAGTGTCACTTACATGGATTCAGTTTTAAGAGATGTTCCTGCGAGAGTTTGTACCTCAGTCCCTTCGGGATGCATGTCGCGTGGAGTTTGAGCAGCTGCGTCAGGTAACTATGTTAGTATAAGAGTATGCCGTTAGATTCAGTGATTTGGCTAGACATGCACCTACTTTGGTCGCCACAGTTAGGGAGCGAGTCTGTAGGTTCCTTGAGGGACTCAAGCATGATATTCGGTTCAGCATGGCTCGAGAGTTGGAGTCAGATGTTTCCTTTTAATAGGTGGTAGGGATCTTTTGCCAGTTACAGGGCATGTGGGACCAGGAGAGGGAGGATAAGCGGGGCCAGAAGAGAGAGGGAAGTCAAGGTCAGGAGAGGGAGGACGGGGAAGCAAGGAGGCCTCGTAGACCAGAGAGATCCACTGGTCCTTATTTTGGAGGCAGGGTACGACATGGTAGAGGTTTTATGGATCAGCCAGTTCAGTTTGCGCTTCAGGCTTCGCACGGTGTTTCAGGTGCTCATGGGTCTCAGAGTACCCATACCGCATAGTTCCCACAGCCATGTCAGCAGAGAGGTTGTTTTGAGTGTGGAGATACTAGCCATATGGTGAGAGATTGTCCTAGACTCCGGGAATATGTGTCACATCGAGGTATTAAGGTGAGTAGAGGGCGTCCAAAAGGGGGAGGCCCGGCCCGTTGATGTGTTCCATATAGTAGGCTTGAGGCCGCTGCGCCAGATTATGTCATACAGGTATGCTTTCGATTTGTTATAGAGGAGCACCACTCATATTTTTTTCCCGTTCTGCTTATCGGGGTTAGTTACCCTATTTGTTGCTCCACCTATGGGTAAGTTCATGACTTAGTATTATGTTTATATGTTGGCCCTGTTGGGAGGTTCTATGAGTTGTAGCCCCTGTCTATCATTTGTTTTTATTCCTTATTGAAGTTACGAGACTAGAAGTGAATTCGTGTGTCAACTATGGTAGGTTTTGATGTGGTTCCCGAGTAATTTTGGTTATGATCTGTGATCTAGATGCTCCACCGGTGTGGGAGCCAGTACTTGTTGTAATTTTATGATGAAATTGATCTAGTGGAAGGTTTCAGCTGGTTTGATGTATATTCTACTTGTAATTCATAGTAGAGGGTAGGACCCGCGCGATTTCATACGATTTGGTGTGTTTGAAACGGGCTGCGTGCTGCGGTGAGAGTTATATCAGGATGAAATCCTTATGATTTGTTCATATACTTTGATTTTTTTTCCTTTTAAATTGATTCGTATAACAATACTGATAGAGAGTTGTGCCTATCGGTCTTGTTTGATAATTCTCTTATGTGTTTCTTCTTACATATTCAGTCATTTTCGTTCTATGCTTCTAGAGGTTTAGCTTGCGGGGTGTGTGCCCGTTGATGTTAGTTGTGACTTGTTGAGTGTATATTTATGAGGTATTCATGTTCCTTGCATCGTTATTAGGTGTTTTGGAGATTTGAAACAGGGTTCTAACAAGTATGAGGCTAATTGTTCGTGCTAGATTTCATTTCGGGCAGCTATTGTGATCAGAAATATTATTATGGGCCTATGTGTTGTGTGTCACATGGTGTGTTTGTACCAGGTGGGTGTAGGCATAAGTTTTTGCATCTGGTTAAGACTGATACTATGTGTGAATGTAAGAATCGGGTCTTTTGGAAGCACAGAAGGTGAGAATTTTAACTGTAAGGCTTTATGGTATTGGTGGAAGGGGTAAATCTTAGTTGTGAGAGTGTTGTCAGATATGAGCATTTGAGGTGACGTGGAGTCACCCGCGGGTATATGTTGGAACTGTGCATGCAGTTATTTGATGTCTATGAGGCGAATCTTGGCACGTTCGAGGATGAACGTTTGTTAAGAGGGGCAGGATGTAACGACCTAGCCGGTTATTTTAAGAAATTACGTCTCGGTGGGCGACATAAGGTATTGAGAAGCTTCGTATTATGTGTTATGACTTGCGTGCATGGTCAAGTTTAGTTACCGAATGATTTTGAGTCAACTTATAAAAAAAGATTTATGTTTTGGAAGCTTAAGCGGTAAGAGTTGACCGAAATTTTACTTTTGTGTAAACTACTTCGGAATGGGTTTTGGATGATTTCAACAGCTTCGTATGGTGATGTGGGACTTAGATGTGTGTCCGAAGTTGTATTTTGAGGTCTGCAAGGTAATTTGAAGCATTTCGGCGAAAGTTGGAAAAGTTAAAGTTTGGAAGATGGAGAAGTTTGACCAATAGTTTACTTTGGTGATATTGGGGTTGGAATATGATTCCGAAAGTTGGAACAGTTCTGTTATGTCATACTTGTCTGCAAAATTTGGCGTCATTCGGGGTTGATTTGATAGGTTTTGGCGCGAGTTTTAGAAGTTGGAAGATCTGAAAATTCATAAGTTCAATTCATGGTGCGATTTGTATTTCTGACATTGTTTGATGTGATTGGAGACCTCGAGCAAGCCCGTGTTAGGTTATGGAATTTGTTGGTATGTTTTGACGGGGTCCCGAGGGCCTCAGGTGTGTTTCGGATGGGCTATGGGCCATTTCCTTCTATTTTGGGATGTTGTTTTCTGTCATTTGGTTTCCTTAATCGCGTTCGCGTCACCCCCTCTGCATTCACGTAGTGTTATTTTGGAAGAGGAATTATTTTTTCTTCACGTTCGCGAGCTCACTTCTGCAGCATACTTCTACATAACCCTTCTTCGCGTTCACAGCAGCCAACTCGTGTTCGCGTAGTAGAAACCAAACATTGGGCACTGGTGGTCAATTACCCTTCGCGTTCACATTCGCGTGTCCCTTAAAATGATGATTTGAAGGACAAAATGGTATCGGAAATTGATAATTTAGTATGGTTGAACTCGTATTGGAATGGTTGTTCGGGTTTTATGAAATTTGTCGAGTTCAGAGGTGCGGGCCCGGGATCGACTTTTGGGTTGATTTTTATTTTTTGATAAAGATTGAGGATTTATGATCCGAAATAGTTACTTATGAGTTTTATTTATGCTTTGATGTTATTTTTGCTATATTTGAGCCGTCCGGAGGTTATTTCATTCGAGAAATTCATTTTTTAGTATCGGTCTGTCTTCTTTGAGTTAAGTATCTTGCCTAACTTCATGTGCGGAAACTACCCCTTACAATTTGAGTTTTCTGTGCTAATTGTATAATTTAATGTCTTTGTAAGCGAGGTGACGAGTGCGTGCTCTGACTTATTTGTGGAAAGTTGTTTTTTTTCTATGATTGAGTTCTCATTTACCAGTTTTAATCTCTATGTGTTTTATTTAGAATTAATTGCTTCATGATTCACTCTTATTGCCTATTTGACTCCTATGTGATTTAACTGAAGTTGTCTCCTCTTCTACCGCCATGTTATCCCTCCCTAGTCGTTTCCCCTTAATTGAAAGTATAATTACCTCTCCTGTAATTGTTCATCCTTAAATGAGGTTTTGATAATCTTCTGCTAATTACCCCCATTTGAATTGTTGTATCTCTTCCGTAATTTCTCAACCTTAAAAGAAGTTTAGATATCCTATATCTTAGTTGACTCATCCTTATTTGGAATTAATGATTCGTGTTATCTTCCTTGTCTGTACTTTGTGGAATCTTTGTTACATATTGTTTTCACCCTTGTTGGGCCATTCTTATTATGACTAGTATTCTCGATTCTGGTTATCCCTTATGAACTAGTTCTTCCATTTCTGTGTGATCAAATTCTCTTGAATTGATTTACTGGCCGTACTCTTGTGTTATTGTCTTTGTGGCTGTGGTACCCAGTGTTGTGGTGCACGAGGTTTCTATTGTACGGTTTTATGGTGATGCACGAGGTTTCTGCCGTGCGGCTGGGGTTGTGTTGCAAGAGGTTTCTGTCGTGCTATTTTTGTTGTTGATTATGCACATGTGGCGTGACAAGGCGGGCTATATCTGTGTGTTGTGCATGTGGCGAGACAGGGTTGGAATATTATTATGCACATGTGGCGAGACAAGGTGGGTATTTATATTATTATTGCACATGTGGCGAGACAAGGCGAATATTTATATTATTATTGCACACTTGGCGAGAAAAGGTGAGTTGTGTCAGGGATTGATTTGTGATGACTTGTGATGGCCTGGGAGCATTCTTGTTGTTGATATTTGTGTATTGGCACACTTACCTGTGTGAGTCTTATCTTGTGGAAATTGTGGAGAAAACATTTTTTACGTGCTTTCCATTTTCTCTAAACTTACTAGCTGGCATGAATTGTGTTAGAACACTTGCATAAGCATACACGTACTTAATCACTCCTATCAGCTAAGAGGATGGATCTTGATATTGTTGAGTATTGATGCACACCCTCGCGTACTTTCCTTCGATATGAGAATGTCTCTCTTGGTACGTCACTCGCCAGTGTGGTTATAAATTTGTAATGAGGGCACAGGATGCCAAGTGTTCAGGGTTCCGGAATTGGGACACGTGAATTGTGAATATTTTGAGGTTCGGTACCTGGTGATGGTTATTGGCTAAAACCTGGTGTGAAAGTGATCATTTTTGTTAAGTTGTTACTTCCTTTTCCTTTATCTGTGATCACCGGATTTAAACTGTGTTCCGCTCATCCTACTTTATTATTATTATGATGTTCCGCTATTAGCTGATGCTTCATTTTTCTTACTGCAATTACCGTATCATTTTGTCATTATGCATAGTCTTTATATTGATATTGTACTCTGTTGTTCTATACTTATACTTCTTCAGGTTATCTAGTCTAGTATGTGTCTTGACCGTCCCTCGTCACTACTCCGTTGAGGTTAGTCTTGGTACTTACTGGGTAACGTTTTGGTGTACTCATACTACGCTTCTGCACAATTTTTGTGTAGATCCATCTTTTGATCGTTAGTAGTTGTACGGATTGTTGCTGTGGAGACTCAAGGTAAACATGTTGCTGCATTCGCAGGCTTCGGAGTCACCTTCTAGTTTTTTTCGTATTGCACTATCTACCCTTATTTCGAAACAATTGTATTAGAGATTTCTAGCAAAAACTCTATTGAGCTTATGACTTATACTACCGGTTTTGGGATTGAAAATTTGTATAAAGATTTCTGTTTCAAAATTATTCGATATTAGTTAAAAATTATTGTTATTTTATTTAAGTTTGGGCTTGCCTATTCCATACGAATAGGTTCCATAACAACACCCAACAGAGGGAAATTTGGGTCGCTGATGTGTGGTTAGAATTTATGGTTTAACACGTTGTGTGCCTTACATTTTATGAGAATTAATGATAAAAATACACTTTTTATGTGCATAATGGAGTCTATTTCATGTGTAGGTTCATTGGAGATGGAGCCGAGCTAAATGGATGCATGAACGTCGAAAACGCTTAAGAGGCGAAAAGGAGTGAAGCCGGCTATACCCGGGAGTTTGAGTTGAAAAGCCTGGCCACACCACGCTTTAGCCGGGCGTTTGGGCTGTAAAGCCTGGTGAGGCCAGGCGTTAGCCAGGTGTTAGGGCCCAAACTCCAGGCCTGGCCAGGCGTTTGGCCGGTAACGCCTGGCCCCTGATCCAGTCAAACCCGAGTTTTGAAGATTTTAAGTGTGTCCCGGTTGGAATAGAAGTCCTCTAAACGGCTAGGGTTTATCCCAAACATATAAATAAACCCAAGAACACAACTTTGAAAGGGAGGAAGCCATTGGAGTGAAGAAAAACCTGTGGACTACTACTCAGTGAAGCAAACATTGATTTTTATAGCTTTTATTCATTATTTTGTAGTTCAATTATGCAAGTTATTTTAGAATTGATTCTTATGAATATGAGTAGCTAATTTTCTTAATCTAGGGTTTTGGTGGAACCCGTTGGGGATAAACTTATGTTGATATTAATATAGTTTGGC